>JH720332.1:600957-612012 GCA_000231825.2 Tetrahymena elliotti 4EA
AGTAATTAATAAATACTTTTAAGTTTAATATTTTTACTATTTTCTTAATAAAATATTTTAAGGAAGTAAAATTTTACAACAAAAATATAAAGAGGATTAAGAATGCAATTTAACTTATGTCTAAATAGAGTGTATCCATTCTTATTATTCAAATTCGCATTCGCATATTTGAATTACAAAATTATTTTTTTGAATAGTTCGTAATATTTTCAATGAATCAGAAAAGTATTTTATTGATCAACTAAACCATATTCCTTTATAAAAAGATTGTAAAATATTTAATAAATCTATTTTATAATAATTAAAATATTTTTTGCTTAATCTAAAGGATGTAAACTAGCTTTTAGTGACTCTCTTTAATGAAAATAGTTTAAATTCTCTAATTTTAATTAAAAATAAGCAAGTAATTTTTGAAGATTATTTCAAATAAAATTGCTATAATAACTTTTAAATAAATAAATAAGTGGGTATTCTATCTCTTAAATTAAATTTCGATGGAAATAAATTAATCAAGGAATTGACTAAGTCTTATTTTTGAACAGAAAGTAAGAATTATTTTTAATTAAAAAACCAAGTTAATTAATTAATAAAAATAATTAAAAGAGAGTAATTGAAATCATTATCATTGAATGAACCTACTAGATTTAGATTTAATTATTTACTCTCTCTTATTATTCAAAATAGAATGTAAATAATTCTTTTGATCAAATTATTTTCAATTAATTCATTAATAATCTTGAATTAATTTTTCTATTCAAAATAGCAAGTAATTTTAAAATTTGATTTATAATTAAAAAATTAATTATCCATTCGAAAAATTAAATAACAGCAAGTATAATTTTTGATGATTTTAGTTGGATAGATAAATAATAGTTAAAAATAAGCAATTCAAAACAAAACAGATGGGAGTAATATTATTTATTTATTAGAAGCTTTTTTATTTAAACAAAATTTATTAAAATAACTAATTCAAATTAGCGGAAAGTAATATCTTTAATAATTCAAAGTTGAAAGAAAAATAAATTTAATTTTCAAATAAAATTAGGTTGAAGTAACAAACATTTTCATAAATTTTAATAAAAAAATATTAAAATAAATTTAAAATCAAAATAGTGAAGAGTAATATTATTAAGTTATTTATTATCTGAAAGAGGCTGATCTATTTTTTGAATTGAAATTAGTGAGAAGTAATATTTTTTATTAAATTCCTTTATTCTTTTCAATTTTTAACAAAATTTAAAAATAAAAACAGCTTCAAGTAATATTGAAACAATAAAATATCAATAAATAGATACAATACATCAAAAACTTTTTAAAAAATAGAAGGTATGATTACAAATTATTAAAGTTTAAATTAATAAATTGAATTTTATTTTTGAAATTTTATAAATAGGTGCACGTAATACTTGAATTTATTTTAAAAACAAAATAATTGCTAAATCAAATTTAAAAATAAAATTTTTGTGAAATATATTAAAATTAAATTTGGAAAATAAAATAATATGTTTTGCTGATTAATATATAAATTAAGGTTTTGATTTTAATTAATTTTTTTATAAAAGGCTGTAAAATCAAACAATTTAAAAAGCTTTTATGAATCAAATAAATTAACCAAAAACATAGCTTGTAATAGACTTAATATATTTTCATCAAGACTAGTTCATTAATCAATTAAATTTTTAATTAAGCTGGTAAAATTCATATAAAAAGCCAATCATCTTTTTATTTTTGATCTAAAAAAAATAGAAAGTAATATTTGGAATTAAAAGAAAATTGATAAATAAAAATTAATTTAATTTTGAATTAATTAATATTAGGTAAAATTATAGTTTGAAAGATATACTTTAAGATAACTCATTATCTTTAAAATATTTTTATGATAAAAGAAAGTAAATTTATTTAATAATCAGGCTATTTTTTTACAAAATGAAAAATGTTTAAATATTCAAAAGTTCTAAGATCTATTAAGGAGTATCATTATATTAAAGAAATACTAAAATAGAATGAATAGATCATATATGAGACACACCTAAACCATAAAATAAAATGGGATATGAAAATGAATAAATAAATAAGTTGTAATATGTAAAATATGTAATTAATTTATGTTGTTACTTGTTTATATGTTGTAAACTTAATTTATTAATTTAATTTTTTTTTTATTGAGCAAAAAAAATGAAAATAAAACTTTCTTTAATTATTATTATTATTTGCTTTTTTCTTGTTTTTAGTTTACTATTTGTCTACATTTTATATAATTAAATAAATGTTAATATATCATCCACTAACAACAAAAAGAGGCATCAAAATTTTTTTATTATAAAATTATTAAACATAAATTAGAGTAAATAAAGAAGAAAATTAATTAAAAATTGTTTAAATGCTTACAAAAAATGACAAAAGAATATTATTTAGCACATTTATAAAAGTAAAATTAATTATTTAATTTTCGTTTTCCTAATATTTTATGAGCAAAGAAATGTAAAACCTCTTTAAAGACAAAAAACAGTTTATTTGAAGCATTTTTAAATTTATTTATATTTCCAAATAATTAAACATAGATTTAAAAGTTTCTTAATTAAAAAGAAAATTAATTAAGGTGAATAAATAGAAGGTTTTAATAAGGAAGACAAAATAAATTTAAGAGAATGAGTTCAATAAATGATGAAGAGTATTATAATTATTTTTCAAAATATTTCTTTATTTTAGATAAAGCACAATCTTTCTGTTGCTCATTATTTTATTTCGGAGTAGAATTTGATGTAGTTTTTTATTTCTTTCTACTATTATTTTACTCAATCATAATTATTTAATCTAAGGTTTCATCTAATTACAAGAATACTCTATATTGGCTAATAAAAATATACTTTTAATTGCTATTCTAACCTTATTTAATTTTGGAGAGATTATTTTAATTTAATAATAACCTAATCCTTAAGAACTAAATGATATTTTTTATCATTTTTTCTCTATGTTAATGAACGTTTACTATCTTATATAAGAATAGTATAATCTTTCATATCCATTTTTCTTATGACACCAATTGATTTTATAATACCAATAGCAGGACGCATATTATTTTTACTTTTGCCTTAATTTTAACTGGATTCATTGGAACCAAGGAGGCATAACCTTTAAAAGATACATGGATAAAAAATTTTACAGAAATAATTGGATTAATAATAGGATAGCATGGGTTAGTGATAATTTTTATTCTTCATGGTCTTTAAAATCTGGTATAAATTTTGATATTTAATTCTATACTTACTCTAATAAGGATAGTTTTTGTGGATCAAAATAGTTTTTTCTTCAAAACTTTTTTTTGGAACATTAATTGATATTAGAATTCCATATATCTTTTATGGTAATTCTCAAGATGATTTAGAGGAGTGGTAAAGAAATTTAATAGTTTTTCTATAAGATATAAGAACCTCCTATTTTTTGAATTAGCTTTTTATTAATTACAATGAATATTCTTATGGCTAAAGCAACACTTTTTTTATTCAAATGATAATTGTCATAGGATGCTATTTTATATAATAATTTAATTAATAACTCTTTTTGATAGTATAGCTTTAAATGACCTAAAATAATCAATATAAAAACCTACTAAGAGCTAAGAGAAATCAGAAAAGACTATAAAAAAACAAAATATGTTTGTATAAAAGACTAAAGTTTCTATTAATTTCTTTTTATGATTATTAAAAGCTAGTGAGTGAATTTCTGACTACAATCAACATTCCATGCTTGAATCATCAATTAAATAACTTTATTCAATCACTATACGATAATCCTGAAGAGAGTTACTAAAAAGATATGACATTTTGAAACAAATCTCATTTGCCTCCACAGATGAAGAGCCAACCATGAGTTCAGAGTTAAATGGGGTTATAGGTAAGATAAAACAATTAATTCCTTGGGTTCAATACATTAATTGTAGAGCCCACTAGGTTTAAGAGATTGTGCAGATTCATTTGAAGACCTTGAGAATTATATTTCGATTATATTTTAAATATGTTCTTATTTTAATTCTAAAAAATCTAATTCTCTTATAATATTAAATTCTATTTAAGAAGAAATGTCATTAGACTTAGAAGAATAGTAGAAAAAATTTAATTCACAAGATTTAAATACTAATAATTTGAAAAAAATATTAATTCTACTTTTAGATGTAAGATGGATATTTTACTTACCTGCGATTCAGAGACTATTTGAGAAATATAAACCTATTAGCATTTCTTAAGAATAGATTTGTACAACTATCAAATTTATCTATTATATGCAAATATATCTGAAGATTCTGTAAGAAATGAATCGCTTGATCAAAGATATGTGGAAAATAAATTTGAATTTAACTCTACTATAAAGTTTTAATCTATGTATTGAAGAATTGAAAATAATCAAATAAAATATTGCACAAAAAAATTTAGAAACAATATCACAAACAATGAAACATGGAATGGAGATTATTCTTATGCGAGATTTATTTTAATTGATAATACTAAAAGATTTGAAGCATTTAACATTAGTAAAATAAAAAAATTAGAATAATCGTAATTAAAATCTCATCTCAATAATAAAGTGAAAGATCTATTAGATTTCTTACAATTAATTCAATGAGCATGTTTTAAGTTATGATATTAACTTCTGTCACTCCTGAGAGGATCTTTTCTCTTGAAAGTATAATAAAAAATAAAAGTAGATTCCTATTGAAAACTGAAACAGTCAATAAAATCATGAGAATAGATATAAACGGTCCTTATGGATATATTATTACTAAACATAGAAGTTAATTAGAATCTAAGAAAATAACTTATTTAATACTTATTGCTTCTAATTAGTTTTTCATTTAGCTATTTTTTAACTTAGCTATAAATATTTTAGCTAATCGACCTCTAGGAAACATACATATAATATTTAGCTCAAATAAAGCATGAATATTTATTTTTAATAAATAAATAAAAATGATGGATAACACATTAAAAAATATTTAATTAATAGCTAATTTTAAAAAGATTTTTCATTATTTTTAATTTTCAATTAATGAGATATTTTATTACTCTTTAATTTTCCATATATGAAGAAATGAAGAATTAAATTGAAATTATTTTATTTGTGATGATAAAAAGAATCAAAATATTTGATATTAGTATCTTTCTAAATGAATACAAGAAATAACAAAAGAAAGCTAAGATTAAAGTGAATAAATAACTTACTTATTAAGAAGTCTATGATCATAAAAATAAAAAAATGAGAGAGTAACCCCTTAATCAAAATGTAAAGATTGCAAACAAACTTTAAAGCTATATAAACTAAATTCTGTAGAAGAAGGATGGATTAAATATATGTAATAATCAAATGAAGCTGGTTTTAAGTAATATTCTATCTAAGACTGTGGTTGTAAAGTTCATTTTTTATAACTAATTATCAATGATTCATTGTAAGAAAACAAAAGTAAATTAATTTTATTGTATCAATAATTTATAGTTACTTTAATATATAGAGATTCATTCATTATAAGAGAAATACAAAAGTATGGTTAATCACTATCACTAATTAAGTGTTGTAGCCGAAATTGTCAAAAGAGCCTAAAAAAAGTGGTACATTATAAATCACTGTTTATAAATAAATAAATAATTGCAAAGATAAAATTTATAACAAAAAGTGTATTAAAAATTATGAAAACACCTTGTTTAAGAATTATTTCTATTTATAGCTTTCCTTCCTAATGATTGTATATTAAATAAATTACTTTAAATAATTTTGTCACTAAAAGGTGAAAAAATATATTATCATAAAAAAGATAAGATGATTGATTTTTCATTTTTCAGTTAATATAATTAACTCTTTACTGTATTTTATATTCTTTTGATAGATAGATAATCTTAATTAGTAAAAATAAAAGAAAAGAACTTTTTGTAATAGGTGCTAGCTAATTAATAAGATAAGTAATAAAAAGGCTTCAAGTAAACATTCCACTTTTAAGTATTTTAGCATAAATGTTTTACTTTTATTTTATTTATTCTATGATTAACTTTAATATTAAAGCTCTTCAGTTATTTATCTTTCCACCTCCTTAATGATTCTTTGAAATTATTATTATCATTTTAATTTGATAATAATAAAAATATTTCAGTTTTTAATTAATTTTTAGTAAGTTTTTAATCTAATTTATTACAATTCGAATTTCTTTTTAATTTCAAAATTAAACAAATTTGTTACTTAAAAAATACAAATCACAATTATTTAATTTTTGATTTTCTTGACAATAAATACATTCTATTTTTAAAGATTTTCTAGAAAAATAATAAGTTTATGTCTCATGAAATACTTTGAATATTCAATTTAAGCCAAAAGCATGAGGTGCTCGATGTAGTTTTTTAGAAAAAGAACATAAATTCACCATTCGTTATTGATCTTTGTCACTCACTATAAAGAATAATAGTAAACAGGAAGAATGCTAAATAATTACATAAATTTAAATCAGGTTAAAAACTTTGATTAATTTGATTTTGATTTTTGAATTTTTTAATATAATATTTTTAGTGATTAATTAAATTTGCTTTTATATTTTACATAATTGTATTTGGAAAATTAATAAAGTTATTGATATTAATTATTAATGAAATTATATTCAATCTAATATCTAATCATATACTAAAAAAGAAATAAATGCTGATACAAAATACAAAATATTTTACAAGTCTAACTGATGTACTTTAATTTATTTCGAGATACAAATAAATTGTAATATTCATCTATTCGAAGTTAGAAAGCTCTAATTTAACCTCTTACTTAAATCTTCATATAAATTTGAGGTAAAATTATTAATTTTTCTTTAAAATAATCAAATCTCTAGATTTTCATTGTCTCCTTGTGAAAATAGTATTTCAATATAAATTACTCACAATTAAAAATTAGTAACAACTTTATAATAAGAATTATAGAATAAAGTAACTAACTGACTACTGACTGAGCAAAGAATTTAAGTTAGTTTGATTAGATTTATTTATTTGGCTTACTCATTCATTAATTTTAATTTGTTGTTTCAGATTTTATTCAAAGTTTTAAATTTCTCTCATTCTTACTATTTTTATTTTTTTAATTTTTTAAAAGTGAAAACAGTATGGATGATAATGGGGCTTTCAGATTAGTCTCTAGTTTGACAAAGTGCTCTAATCTCTAAAATTTAATTCTTTAGCTTGAGTAAAAATAGAGTTTGATTTTTTATTATGTCTTTTTGAATGAATGAATAAACAAAGATTTTAATTTATGAGTTATTTATTAACCAATTTAGGTTGGTTTAGTTGTATTCATTTATTTATTTTTTTTGTTGCTTTCATATTTTATTCAAATTTTTATATTTATCTGTTTTTAAATGTTTATTCTGAATATTTTTTAAAAGCTACAATAATATTGGCGAAATTGGGGCTTAAGGATTAGGAACTAGCTTAGCATAATGCTCTAATCTCTAAAATTTGACTCTTGACCTTATGTAAAAATAGATTTCAAAAATTAATAATGAATTTTAGAATGAATGAATATAATAAACAAAAGCTTAAATTTATGAGTATTTAATAATCAATTTAGGTTGGTTTCTTGGGATTTGTTTGGCTTATTCATTCATTAAATTTTATTTGTTACTTTCAGATTTTATTCAAATTTTTATATTTATCTCTTTCTTTTTAAGGTTTATTCTTATTATTTCTTAATAGCAAGAGTAAAATTGGTTAAATTGGGGTTTAAGGATTAGGATCTAGTTTAGCAAAATGCTTGAACCTCTAAGTTTTAACTCTTTACTTAAGGTAAAAATAGAGTTTGATCTTTAATTAGGTATTTCAGATGAATGAATAAATAAATAAAAATTTTAATTTATGATTTATTTAATAACCTGGTTTCCTTGGTATTTATTTGGCTTATTCATTCATTTATTATTTTTTTTGCTTTTCAGATTCAAATTTTTATATTTTTCTTATTCTCTTCAATTTTTATTCCTTTTATTTTTTAAAAGTGAGAATAATATTGGTGATAATGGGGTTTAAGGATTAGGATCTAGCTTAGCAATCTCTAAAATTTGACTCTTGGTTTAAGGTAAAAATAGAGTTCAAAAATTAATTATCCCTTTTAGAATGAATGAATAAAACAAAAATTTTATTTTATGAGTAATTTAATAACCTATTTAGGTTGGTTTATTTGGGATTTGTTAGCCTTCCTTATTCATTCATTCATTCATTTATTTTTTTAATTTTTTTCAGATTTTAAACTGTAATATTTCTCTCATTCATTTTAATGCTTATTCTTTTATTTTCGAAAAGTTGGAATAATATTGGAGAAATTGGGGTTTAAGGATTAGGGTCTAGCTTAGCAAAATGCTTTAATCTCTAAGCTTTAACTTTATACCTAAGGTAAAATAGAGTTTAATTCTTAAATTTGTATTTTTGAATGAATGAATAAAATAAAAAAACAAAGATTTTAATTTATGAGTTATTTACTAGTTAATTTAGGATGGTTTCCTTGGTATTTATTTAGCTTATTCATTTATATTAGTATTTTTTATTGTTTTCAGATTTTATTCAAATTTTTATATTTCTTTCATTCTTTTTAATGTTTGTTTATTCTTTTTTATTTTTTAAAAGCTGGAATAATATTGGCGAAATTGGGGTTTAAGAATTAGGATCTAGCTTAGCAAAATACCCTAATCTCTAAACTTTGACTCTTGACCTCAGGTAAAAAAAGTAAAGAGAGAATTTCAAAATTAATTATGCATTTTTGAATGAATGAATAAAATAAATAAAGACTTAAATTTATGAGAAACTAACTTATTAATTTGAGTTGATTTACTTGAAAGTTATTTGGCTTATTCATTCATGAATTTTTATTTTTTTGTTTTCCAATTGAATCCAAATTATATTTTTCTCATTCTTTTAAATATTTATTCTTTTAATTTTTTAAAAGTGGGAATAGATTTGATAAAAAAACATTAAGATAAAAAATAATAAAAGCATAAAGATTAGTTAAATAATAATTAAAATGAGATGAATAAAATGATAGACATTACATATTTTGAAATAATATAATGATTATTATAGATGTATTAATTTATTAAAATTATTCTCAAATTAAAAATACATAAATAATATTGTCTAGTTATGAAAACCTCCTCATCTATCTTCTTAAGCAAATTTCTTTTTAACAAAAAAAACACTGTAAATTTTTGAGGTATACCAAAAAAATTTTATCATACCTAAAATAATTACTGTTAGTATAATATTTAATCAAATAAATAAAGCTAAAATAAAAGAAAAAATTATTCCAATTAATTTTTTTAATTTTAAAAAGTCTTCTTTGTTTTTCTGTTAAATCTAAAATAATAATTTTATTCTTTATTTTTAACAAAGAAATTCCTATTTTATAAAAAGGAGATAAATTAATGAAATATGCTTGTTTTTTTGATTATATTAATGGTGTTTGTGTCTTATTTAACACAACTTTCAAAAAAAAATTAAATAAAAATTAAAATATTTGCGCTGATACCTCGATTTCCATAACAAAGTTGGCTTTTATTTCTGTTAAAACTGTAATATCATTTCCATCTTCATCGTAATTATTCTTTTCTTCCATAAGATAGAAAGAATCATAGACATTAACCAAAAAATCTGATTAGCTAATTTAAATAGTGTATAAAATAAACAATACATTGAAAGCTCGAAAAATGAATAGAAAAATAATATCTTTTTAACCTTCTTATTAATATTTAATTATTTTAATTTAATTAAAAAAAAATTTAAATATCAATCTCTAATGTAGTCATAAATTCATTTTTGTTGTACTTAAAGAGGTATAAAATATTCAAGCTGATGCTATTAGCAATAATTTAAGGAGATGAGTAATCCATTTAATATTTTTAAATATTTATATTTTACTTATTATTTTCAATAACTTTTTTAATTTAAAAATATTTTCCTCTACCATAAAAAATTTAGGAATATTTAATGTTGATTTGAAATTCTAGAATAAGTATATTTTTTCTAAACATTTTAACTGTATTTATTTTATATTCTTTTTATGTGGTATGAATTGAAGAATTATACATTATATAATTAATTAATATTCAATCAATAATTAATAACTTCCTATTACTTTATATTAGATTAAATTAATTATCTTTCCAATTTGGATTGGCTAAAAAATTAAATTTCTTATTTCCTTTATTTATCCTTAATATTTATAACAAGTCTTTCAAAAATATAAAAAGTATTTGATTTCAATTGTATTATTAAAGATACAAAAGTATATTCAATCATATTTATTTAATTAAATCAAGTAAGAAAGTTTTGTATTTTTTCAAAGTTAAGAAATTTACAATCAAAGATCTTTAAATTTTCTGAGCGAAACCTAATTTTTTTTCTTCTTTCTTAACAATAGCTTAAAAAAATAGTAAATGTATTTAATTTTTATATATTTAATTCATCGGAAACCATTTTGTTTTATTTATTAGTGCTGTTATCTAAAACTATCAGTTGCGAAACAACACCACTAAGAATTTAATTCAAAACAACTCTGCAATATAATATATACTATTATTTTATTAAACCTAAAATATTATAATGGATCAATTTTTTACAGGTTATGCAAATTAAATAATCAAGAAATTATGGATCAGAAGTCTTCATTTTAATGTTTTAAATTCAATTTTAAGAAAATTTACAAAATATTTTAACTTAGGATAGGGATTTATGGTTAAACTTAAAGAGATTAAACAAGTACAAATAATTTAATCAGTTAGATTTATCTTCAATTCAATAAAATTAAATTAAAACCTATATAATCAATTAATATTTCATCAGTATATCTTATTTTGAATCACACTGTTTTTTCTTTTCTTGTATAAATTAAACTAAAGTTATTTTTATCATGTCTTCTTTCACTTTTTATTATCAATAAATCAAATGAATTAAATTATGGTCCAGAATTACTATTAATTTTTAGATATTACCTTAGTCTCTCTAGTCTCGGTCCTCAGGTGATGGCAAATTTCAAAATCCGAGAAGAGAA
>JH720332.1:614688-626586 GCA_000231825.2 Tetrahymena elliotti 4EA
TTAGATTTTGACTCTAATTGCTAATAATCTTTTTAAAATTTTTGTTTTCTTATTCAGTTTATTTAAATTTATTTTAATATTCCTTTTTTCTTTCCTTTTGATAATTTTCTTGTTCTTTCTATTTATCATTTTTTGTTTTCAATTGGTCCTTTTCTTTTTCTGGCAAATCAATTCTTTAAGTATGCTGTGAAAAACAAAAAAGAAATTTGTAAGTAAAGTTGTTTGTTACATAAGTAAAATATGAAGTTCATGAGTTTCAGATGAAGGATTAGATTATTATAACTTTTTAGAAAAAAAAGAAACTTTAAGCAATAAATTAAACAATTAAATTGTGTTTACATCTTTTAAATTTTTGAAAAATTATATTTATTATTTCATTTTTTTATGTGTAATTTATTTATTGTTAATCTTTTAGATGAATAATTTCTTTAAAATATTTATGAAGAAAAAGGAATTAACGACTAAGCCAAGATTTTAACTATTATTGAATTTTTTTAAATAAGCATTCTTTTAGCGTTTTGTGCAGAAAATCTAACTTTTGTAAAGCACTTTTACTTATTTATCCTAAAAACGTAAAAGACAAACATAAGTTTTTTGATTTTATGTCAGTCTTTCTAAATTTTAATTTCTGTATTTTCTTAATAATCTTATTCAAATTGGTAATTATCTTATATTAATTCATAATAAAAAGAAAATTAGGTTTATTAATATTATTTATCCTCTATAATTGAGAAAATATTAAATAGTCAATTTATGATTTTCAACATTAATTTATTTTTAGAATCTCTATTTCAAAAACAGTGAATTTACAAGTATTCTATTTTTGAATAGAGCAAAACTATATCTTGTATGAATTTAATTGTTTAAATTTAATCATAAGGAATAATGTTTGAAATTAAATAAAAATATAGAAACAAATAATAACAAATTATTTAAAATTGTAATTAAATGTTCATATTTTTTTGTTTAATTTTATTAAACTGAATGAATTTTTTATAAGGATAAAATAAATACGTATCCTTTTATTGTTGGTAAAAGATAAATAAACCTAATGTAATAAAAATTCAGATCCAATATTAATTAATAATGACAATAGTTGAGTTAATTAACTTTTTATTGAAATCAATCAAAGGTAAATTTAATATGTTGTATTATTTGTGTGTCTTATCTTTCGTTTCTTTGTATCTGCCATTAATCCTTAAACTAAAATTAAAATATTTTTTAAATTTCCTCAAAAATTTTTGATAAAACATTTAAAATAGTATCTCTAAAATCTATTTTTTTGATTCTATAGTTTGTAAGTTTGTAATAGACTTAAAAACTTTATTAGTTATCACTTTTTTAGTGTAATTTTGTCAATTAAATCTTGAGGTGTTTTTTTACTAATAAAATAAGTAGGTCTAATAAAGCAGATCACAAGTAAAGTTAATAAATAAATAAATAAAAAGAGTTATTATTAATGGTCGATAAAATATAAAAAGTTAAATAAATTTAATAATCTTTTTCAACTGTAATTAAGAATCAAAGAAAAATTTAGGCGTGGGCTGGCTCGAATTAAATTTAAAAATATTTGATCATAGATTTGTTTGTTATGACGAAATTTATTGATTGATTCAGAAATATCAGATTAAACATAATCTAATTAAGAATTGAATTTATTTTCTCTTTATTTCTAAAGAATAATTTCATAATTTTTAAAAATCTTTAATAAAGCAGTTGAAAGAATAGTTTTATTTTATATTTTTCTGTAATTTTATATTGGGTTACAATCATTTGCTAAATTTTTTAGTTTTATTTAAAGTCTATTCAATCCATATTTGATAAATAGACTAACGTTTTAAGAACATTCCTTATGAAGTTTACTTTAAATTAATTTAAGCAAATAGATAAAATTTTTATTTCTATTCCAAGAGCTTCTGATATTTTTTAATAAATTTAAAATGCTAAAAATATTGATAAATTTAATACAAGCAGTTAGGAAGAAAAAAAAACAAAAAAGAAAATATATCCTAATTATTATATATTTATGGGAATTGTATTACATTTCAATTAATACTCTAATTATTGATATCTCTAAAATTATTTATAATATTTGATCAAGGTGTGTGTAATGATTTCATCAAAATTTCTAAACAATTGTTAAAAAATTTATTTTTATTATTTTTATTTCTGTTATTTATTTCTTAAATATTATTTGTTAATTTTTTAATTTAATGTTTAGAATCTACCCATTAAATATCATAAATTTTCTAATATTAACATATTATGATATTACAAATCACTTTTCACAATTGTAGTAGATTGTTTAGGATTTATTTTGTCGTTAATATGAATGTAAAAATGTTCTTCTATTTAGCTTAACTATCTATCTATTTTTCAAACCTTAATTTGAGATTATTTATGAAGCTTAAAATAAATCAATTTAAAAAAATACAAAGATTAGTTTTTATTAAATGAAAACCAAATAACTTTGCTACTTAAATGAATTTATAACACAGAATAAACAGAAGCTAGCTTATTTTAATAATTGAAATTTTAAAAATTTTGTTTGCTAATATTTCATTTTATTGTTATCAATTATTTGAATTATTCTTATTAAATGAGTAATCAAAGGTAATTTATTAATATTGAATAGTTTCTTCAAATTTTAGATCAATAACTTTACTTATAATCACTCTCATAGAATAGTGATTTAAACCACATTCCAACAAAAGCGAAATTATTTCAAGCATAAAAATTATCTTTAGTTCTTCATTTCATTATTTTTTATGTTTGGCTTGCAGTAACTAAGCTTTTTGAATGACATTTTACACTTCAAGTACATATATTTCCTGATTATTGAGAGTAAAACCAGGTTTCTTATGATAAAATTCACCATTTTTATACCCCAAGAAGTAAAATTTGTGGGACTAGAATTAGGCCCATTTATATCTTATACAGCTCTATAGCACCTTAAAAAAGCATTTCCTTATAATTATTTTTTACTTATATATTTACTTAGGTGTCATTAAATGCTTAATTAATTAAAGCTACAACTAACTATTTTTTTTTATTTTTGCCTCTTTTTTAATCTTTTTTGGAGAATTTTACTAAGCTTCTTCTAAGCTTAGATAACTGTAATCAGTTCAAGATATCTTTTAGCCATACTTTTACTAAAATTTGTTATTTAATCATATTCATTGAGTAGAAAAATTCACTACAAGTGATAAATTGTTAATATTTTTTTAAGCTAGTATCATCCCAAATGTATAATTTAATCCAGTAAAATTTTTGCAGACTAAGCTTACATTATATTTAAATTATTTTTAATGACACAAACAAAAAAAGAAAATGAGAATTTTTGATACTTATTTTTAATTAATTAAAAATGAAATAAAACTTAAAAAAAACTAAAGATAAATAGGAATGATTATTCAAATAATCCTAAAATAGATTTTATATACAGTTCTGGCTCTAATTAACAATTAAGTAAGGAGCCAATTTAAATTAAGGTGCATACACTATCAAAAAATTATTTTTAATAAGATTAAATATTTTTAGTAACTATTCAAATAAGTTAAAATATTTTTTGATGAAATTAAATATTTTATTTACAGTAGACATGGTTGAATAAGGATGGTTTTTTGTTAAGGATGAAACATTCTTAGAATAAAAAATCATTTTTTATCAAAAAGTGCATAATTTAATTTAGATTTTTATGTTTTAATACACATTAAACAAATAATTTTAGCTATTTCTTTCAATACTTTATTCCTTTTAAGATAATATTTTTCAAAATTTTCCTTAACTATTAAAGCAGCAGAAATTCATAGAAGAGGTAAATAAAAGTTCATTAAGATACACGCTATAATTAATATAAAAGAAAGGTAATGAAGATGAATCTGAAAATGAAAACAAAAAAAAATAAGGAGAGTCTTTGGGTTATCAAAGAAGAAAACTATTTTAGCTTTGAACAAAAAAATGACAATTATTGAAATAATAAATATAAAATCTATTATTTTTATTTCATATAATAATAAATTTTATAAAAAATAAAATTTTGACACTCTTAAAGAATAATAGAAGAAGATAAAGTTTAAAAATTTTTAAAAATGAATATGATGATACTCATAATTATATTAACCTTTAAGATGAAGTTTAATAATATCACAAATGAAACTCTATATTCTTTAAAAATATAATTAATTGCAAATTATTTATTGAATATTAGGAAAATATCAAAAATTTTTAAATATTAATTTATAAAAATTATAATATTTTTATCACTACTTGATGGAAGTACACAACTTTTGTAATTTTGTAATGTATATTTCTTCACCACAAAAATTAGAATTTTATTCAACATGACTGCTTATTTTTTATTCATCAAACAAACAAAACAACCTTAAATAAGCAAAATTTTCTCTGCTTAAATAAAAAACATTTTATATATTAATAGGAGAAACACATTTCAAAGATATCCTTTAGATATTTTAAAAATAAATATTTTCTAATTATTTGATATAAATTTACTCGAAAAAAATTTAATGTAACCTACTTTTGAATTCTAAAATAGAAGAAGAAGAAGAGGTTTTTTAATAAACAAGAGTGTTAAATTTGATTTGTTTCTTCTTAATAGAAAACTTTGATTTTAGGATTATTATATTTTCATAAAAACAATACAAAATCAATTTAAGAAAAAGATATCTAAAATGAATAGAGCAATCCTATTACTTGTTGCTTTTAATTTGATTCTTTTAAAATCTGTTTTTGCATCATTTGGAGGATAAGTTAATTGCTCATAAAAACATTAAAAAGAAGGGCCTTGCTATCGTTGTGGAAATAATGTTGAAGCAATATCAAAACTTTTTAAATTTGTTGATGAATCTCTTCAGTGTTATGTTACAGACTGTTCTATTTCCACAGTAGGTAGTAAATTGAATGGTTGGGTTTGTAAATCAGCTCTGAGGCATCTGGGTCGGGTTTGATAAAAAAAGGTAAATACTTTGATGATTAAAATTGTGTAGATAATTGTCCTCATGGCGACACACCAACTGAAGCTTAAGATTTTAAATGTGAAATTCCTAATCCTGGAAAATCAGTACCATGCTCTTCTGATAACTCTACTTGCGATGGGTGTGGAACAACAAGTGAAATAAAAAACATATTTATTTACAAAAAGAGTAAGAATTTATGCTTTGTTAAAGATTGCCATTCTAAAGTAATAGGACAAAATTTAAATGGCTGGGTATGCAATTCTTGTAGACATACAGATAAAAGTGGAAACTTTCAAAAGGGATTTTTTTTTGATGGTTTTTAATGTGTTCACTAATGTCCTATTGGTTAAAAAGCAGATGCTTCTACTGGATTTGCTTGCAAAGAACTTGCTCATCAAGGAGGTAAAGTTGAATGCTCAACTGGTTCTTCAGATTGTACTACATGTGGATCTACTTAAAGTATTTAATAACTATTTGATTACGATTCAGGATTTTGCAATGTAAAAGATTGTAGTTTATTAGTTATTTAAACTAATTTGAATGGTTGGGTCTGTAATTCTTGTTTTACTGCTTCTGGAAACAATAATATTTCTCTAGGTTAGTTCTTTGATGGTAATAATTGTGTTGAGACTTGCCCAAGTGGTTAAATAGCAAACACCTCTACTGGTTATGTATGTTAGGATGTTGTTCATCAAGGAGGAAATGTATCTTGTTCTATTGATTCTTCTACTTGTGGAGGATGTAGATCTCTTTCCTCAATTACAGACCTATTTACATATGCATCAGGAGCAAATTGCTCTATAAAAGATTGTTCTTTAGCAACAGTTGGAAACAATTTAAATGGTTGGGTATGCAATTCCTGCAGTTCTGCTATTGGTAACAATATTATAGAGAAAGGATAATTTTATGATAATTAAAATTGTGTCAAAGTTTGTCCAAATGGATAAGAAGCCAATATTTCTACTGGATATGTTTGTAAATCTATTTAAGTTGCTGTAACAGGCAATCCTGTTTCCTGTTCTACAGATTAATTGACATGTGGAGGATGTGAAGAAAGTGCTTCTGTTTAAAAATTATTTAAGTTTAATGAAAAAACGAATTGCTCTATTTTGGATTGTTCCTCACCTTTATTAATGGCTAATTTAAATAAATGGGTTTGCTCTTCTTGTAATGGAGTAGCAGGCTCAATAGTTCCAAACGGAATACATTTCGATGGTTCTACTTGTACATAGTCATGTGAAAAAAAGAAATTTATTGACAATTTAACCTAATTATAGAGTTTGAAAAATGCTTCAATTATTGGATAATCTTTCCTCTTTTTATTTCTAATTCTCTTATTTTGAAAATTTTAATATTTATTATCTTATGTTTTAATTTATTTTATAATTATGTTTATTTTTTATAATTGGTTTCCCATTCAAAATAAAAATTGTCTTGTGTTTATCGTTTAACTAACTTATCAAAAAATAATCTTCATTTTTAAAAAATGAAATGTAAAAACATAACTATATTTTAACATTATTTAGGAAATTTTTTTAAATTGTTTCCAAAATTTTAATGTCTTTCTCAATTTGAAAAATATAAGAAATGAAATCTTGTTTGTTTTTTTAAAGGAATTAACATATTCTTCTAAAGAAATGTTATTGAGCTGGATAATATTTCATTTTTTGAAACAGTCTATTTAAATTTTATTAAACTAAGTATAAATGATCAGGTTGAAGAGGATTTTTATTTATAAAATAAAGAAATATTACAAAATATAGCACTAATCTGAATTTATTCAATATCATCATTGAGATAAGTAACTTAAGTAACTAATAAAGTAATTAAAACTCTATTTATCAAAATGAAAAATCAAAAAAACTAAGATATGTCACTATTAGACTGGCTATTAAGAAGATGAATTGGAGTTTATTTGTTTATGTAGAGAAGAGGACTTAAAAAAATCAACTTTAATCCTAGGTGAGGTAGGTAAAGGATTAATTATTTTAGGTAGTGTTGGTTATTAGAAACTTTCTTACTTAGGGTTATCAGATCTAAATAACCTTCTCTAAAAGGTTTGCTACTGGAATTAGGAACAACAGTGTCTAAAAAACCTGAGAACTCTTATGTAAATGAGTCTTAACACTTTGCATAGCTAGAGAGGCTAGGCACTGGCCAAGAGTAGCAAGTGCTATCTTGTTAAGGAAAGTGTTGGTGACTGCACATATTGATAAATTGATGTTTTAATTTTTTTGCTTTTAATTTTTATGTGAAATAGAATCTTTTGAACAAATAAAACAAATTATCAATTAAATATTTTTTATTATAAAATGAAAGAAACATAAAAAGTTCTTTTTTTTAGAACACATTAACTTCACCCAAATTTAAACAAACTTAGAAGTTAATTATTAATCTAAATTTCATGTCTAAATCTACAAATTTCTTATCTTAAGTTAAGGTTACTCTATTAATTTTTAGTTGAAAATGAGAAGAAAGGATATTAAGGGAGGAAGGATGAATGATGCCTAAAAGGAATTTGTTTGTTAGGTCAGTCCTCTATGAATTTGATAGTAGAGAGGATTTGATAGAGTTGAATATTGTTGAAATTCGTGCGGTTTGTTATCAATATCAATTCCATTATTTTTGGCCCTTAGGACATGAATAGCTCTTCTGAGCAACATTAACTGTGCATGCAAGGAAAGCTGACACCATGAATTCCTCAGAGAGCATTTCTAAGTTTTAGCTAAAACAGCCTAGCATTCTTTAATACCTCCATATGGTCTTTCCTATTGATCTGACTGTATTTCTAACAAGAATTTCAGTAGTAGTGTTACAAGGGCATGTAGCAGAAGTAGGAAATAAATTCATAGGAAGTATTGCAGAAGTGTATTCTTTATGCACAAAAAGTAGTTCCTCTCATCTAAAGAGGGCATAAGCTGAATTATGTTGATAAGGCTGGCTCAAAGCTGAGAGACATTCCTCACAATTATTAAGTGAAGAAAGCTTATAGTTAGGTAGATAACAAGTCTAAGAACTATTCAGTCTTGATAAAACATCTATAGAACAGAAGCGATTTTAAAAATTGTATTATTGTTTTCCACAAGACTATGATTCATGACCCTTTCCTGTTGAGATAATCCCTTCTTTACCAAATTTCTCATGCATTTCTCTCTCTACAGACCTGAGCTCAATCTGTTAGATAAGCTCTAGCTCTCTTTCCTTCATATAGAGACAATACAAAAGCATTCCTTTCACTGAAAAGCAATACATGCAGGGATTTAGGGCAATATTTTTATGAAAAATTTACAAAAAATAATTCTAATGTCTTAATTAAAAAATGTTCACATATTTAGAATTAATCAAATTATGATTATTTTTTGCAAATATTTTCTTAATAGTGTTAAAATTTCTTTCTTGAAATAAAAGCTAATTTTAATTTAAGAAGTTAAAAAAATTTTTCAACAAGAAATAATAATCAATTCATTTAATAGATAAAAGAAATCTGATTAAGATAGATAAATAAGTTTTAAAATTTAGAAAAGATTTTATCTATATTTGTTGTTAAATAATTATGCAGAAATTAATAGTAATTTATAAGATGGATGATAATCATAAGATTATTTAAAAATAAGTATTGTCTGTTATTTGATTAAATGAAATCATTATATCAATGTTTTAACAATATCCATTCTAATAATCTTATCCAACCTTTTAAAATTATAAAAACAAAAATTGAAAAAAGAAATATTTAAAGTAAGTTAAGTGTTTGAATGAAATCTAAGAAGAAAAAATAAAAATTAATAAACAAATATCAAATAAACTTTAGTAGTTTTTATTTATTTCTTCATTCAATAATGAATAATTTAAATTGAAATACTATTTTACTTTAGGTAAAGAGTCAAAGTTTAGAGATGAAAACATTTTGCTAAGACTGATCCTAATCTTTCTGCACCAATTTGTGAAGTATTATTACACTTTTTAAAAAATTTTAAGAACAAATATTGATTAAAGAAATTTTTAAAAAACATAAAAATTTGAATTAAATCTGAGAAGATCAAATAAAAAAGAATGAATGAGCCAAAAAATATCAAGTATAAAACCCAAACTTGTCAGTCAACAATATTAAAATCTTTATATATTCATTCAAAAATGCAAAATTGATTTGAACTCTATTCTTACCTGAGGTCAAGAGTTAAAGTTTTAAGATTAGGGCATTTTGCTCTACTAGATCCTAATCCTTTTGCACCCATTTCTGAAATACTATTAAACCTTTTAAAAAATTATAGGAATTAAAATTTAATAAAAAATATTTAAAATAATGAGAAACATATAAAAATTTGAATTAATTATAAGAAGAAGAAATAAAAATGAATGAAAGAGTCAAAAAAATATTTAGAAAATCAGCCAAATTCATCTTAAATTAAAATTTTTTATTTATTCATTCAAAAAAACATATTTTGCTAAGCCAGATCTTAATCCTTCTGCACCCGTTTCACAAATATTAAAACTTTCCAAATACTTTAAATGAAAATATAAAAACTTTTAAAAAATTGAAAAATATTATGAACCAGAACTGCACATACACATTATATATTTTTATAAATTAGGTTTATTGATTTTTAAATTCGCTCACACACACCTTTGTAAAAAATTAATTTATTTGATTTCTTATTTATTTCATTCATTCATTCCTCATATTAAAATATGTCATCCCACAATGGCAGTATTTTTATATGGGGAATAGCTATATATATTTATGAATATTACTGTGAATATATTCATGAACTATGAACATCGAATATTTCAGTAATTAACTATTTATTCAGATTTTATGAAACTTTACATGATCATATTTACTTTTAAAAACCACCCTTAACTCTTTCAAAAATTCGTGAACATCAATATTCACAAAAAAATTACTGGTCTTCACCATAAATTTAAATAAAATATTTAATTTTTAATAAGAAGGATTTAAGTAGAATGATTTGGCCCAACAATTTACCTGACTTAAACCCAATAGAGAACATATGGGTAACCATAAAAACTAAAATAAAAATAAATGTTAAAGAGAAGAGAGTCAAAATAAAATTAAAAAATATTTTGGGGAAATATTTCATTTTAATTGATTAGATAGTTAATAATGAGTTAATTATTTAAAATTATAATAATTGTAAGGTAATGTATTTTATTATTAAGTTTAGTAATTAGTTTAAAAATTTTTTTTTTAATCTTTTAATTTTTTACAACCTCCTCTTGTAATTAAAATAAGAATATTGATAGATTAAAAAAAATATTTAATATTAAATTTTTATCTAAAAAGAAATAATAAAAGGTCTTATACTATAAATAAAGTGTTAACCTTTAAAGATTTAAGCAAGTATTAAATGCTTCAGCAAGACTAAAAATCTCCTAAGCACTGATTTATCTATCACTTTTGTTAAATTTTAAAAATAAATTCTATTTATGAAATAAACATCAAACAAGTTAATTAATTTTTAACCAATTCACAAAAAATGTATTTTACTATAATTCAATATCAAGTTTAACATGAGAAGAGTGTGAAGAGTAAAAAAACTTTTTTTAAACAAAATTAAAATATATTTTAAATATTCTCATTTTAATATTTCGAAATATATCTGCAAAGTTTTTAAATTGCTAATAATGGTTTTAGATTTTTAATAATCTTATTTTCTTTCAATGAAATAAAAATACAAAATATCAATCACAAATTATGAAACTAATAATTAATATTTTACTTATTTTTTTTTGCATGAAAAAAAGGTTTGTATGTCAATTACAAAAAATAAATTCTTAAATTTTTGAAAACAATAAACAATTCTTAACTAATGTAAAGATAGAAATATTTGTTCACAATTTTATTCACTTTAAAAAAAAATATCTTTTAATTTGCAAGAAAATTAGAAAAATTAAAAGATTGAATAATATGTTTAAATTTTGAAAAATATTTTTTATTTGCTTCTATTCTTGTACAAAATTAATAAGTACTTTTGAAAAAATAATTTTGATTAATCAAATAATATTAGATAATTATTAATTCATATAAAAATAATTAGTGTCTCTTATTTCATTTAAAGTGATAATAATCAAGAGTAATTAAATGCCAATTATATGATAACTAGTCTTTTTGCTTTTATTAGTTATGATCTTAATTCATCTATTTCATCGATATCGTCAATACTTTAAAAAAATTATAAAAATATGTATAGAATAAAAAATATTTAAAGAAAGATAAAAATAAATAAAAAAGGTAGAATAAAATCTGAAAACAAATAACAAATAAAAATCAACGAATGAGCCAAACGAATATCAACTTAACCAATCAAAATTTGAAAGTTAATCACTCATAAATTTTAGTCTTTATTATTCATTCAAAAATGAATAATACTATTAAAACTCACTTTTACCTAAAGCTTAGAGTCAAAGTTTAGAGATTAGAGCATTTTGCTAACAAAGATCCTAAGACTTAAGCACTAAATTCACCAATATAATTATTACTTTTAAAAATTATAAAAATAAATACTTAATAAATAAATATTTAAACCAATAAGAAAGATAAAAATATAAATTAAATATAAAATAAAAAATATCAAGTAAACTAATCATTTATTTATTCATTCAAAATAATACATAAATAATTACCTGATGTTAAGATTCAAAATATAGAGATTAGAGCATTTTGCTAACCCATTTCCTATTCCTTATTACCCCAAATCACCAAAGGTATTGAGACTTTTTAATAAATAAAAAAATATTGCAAAATATGAGAAAACATAAAAAATTTGAATTAAATATCAAAAAAATAAACAAAAATTAATGAATAATCCAAAAAAATATCAACTAAACATACTTAACTATGTCATTCAGCGAGTAAGTTATTTACTAATAAATTAAAATCTTTATTTATTTAAAAAAATACAAA
>JH720332.1:646267-661342 GCA_000231825.2 Tetrahymena elliotti 4EA
ACTTTGATTTTAGGATTATTATATTTTCATAAAAACAATACAAAATCAATTTAAGAAAAAGATATCTAAAATGAATAGAGCAATCCTATTACTTGTTGCTTTTAATTTGATTCTTTTAAAATCTGTTTTTGCATCATTTGGAGGATAAGTTAATTGCTCATAAAAACATTAAAAAGAAGGGCCTTGCTATAGTTGTGGAAATAATGTTGAAGCAATATCAAAACTTTTTAAATTTATTGATGAATCTCTTCAGTGTTATGTAATAGACTGTTCTATTTCCACAGTAGGTAGTAAATTGAATGGTTGGGTTTGTAAATCGTGCTCTGAGGCATCTGGG
Source organism: Tetrahymena elliotti 4EA (assembly GCA_000231825.2). Taxonomy (NCBI): domain Eukaryota; phylum Ciliophora; class Oligohymenophorea; order Hymenostomatida; family Tetrahymenidae; genus Tetrahymena; species Tetrahymena elliotti. The sequence continues at coordinate 646,605 of JH720332.1, forward strand.
TCAGGTTTAATAAAAAAAGGAAAATACTTTGATGATTAAAATTGTGTAGATAGTTGTCCTCATGGCGACACACCAACTGAAGCTTAAGATTTTAAATGTGAAATTCCTAATCCTGGAAAATCAGTACCATGCTCTTCTGATAACTTTACTTGTGATGGGTGTGGAACAACAAGTGAAATAAAAAACATATTTATTTACAAGAAGAGTAAGAATTTATGCTTTGTTAAAGATTGCCATTCTAAAGTAATAGGACAAAATTTAAATGGCTGGGTATGCAATTCTTGTAGACATACAGATAAAAGTGGAAACTTTCAAAAGGGATTTTTTTTTGATGGTTTTTAATGTGTTCACTAATGTCCTATTGGTTAAAAAGCAGATGCTTCTACTGGATTTGTTTGCAAAGAACTTGTTCATCAAGGAGGTAAAGTTGAATGCTCAACTGGTTCTTCAGCTTGTACTACATGTGGATCTACTTAAAGTATTTAATAACTATTTGATTACGATTCAGGATTTTGCAATGTAAAAGATTGTAGTTTATCAGTTGTTTAAACTAATTTGAATGGTTGGGTCTGTAATTCTTGTTCTACTGCTTCTGGAAACAATAATATTTCTCTAGGTTAGTTCTTTGATGGTAATAATTGTGTTGAGACTTGCCCAAGTGGTTAAATAGCAAACACTTCTACTGGTTATGTATGTTAGGATGTTGTTCATCAAGGAGGAAATGTTTCTTGTTCTATTGATTCTTCTACTTGTGGAGGATGTAGATCTTTTTCCTCAATTACAGACCTATTTACGTATGCATCAGGAGCAAATTGCTCTATAAAAGATTGTTCTTTAACAACAGTTGGAAACAATTTAAATGGTTGGGTATGCAATTCCTGCAGTTCTGCTATTGGTAACAATATTATAGAGAAAGGATAATTTTATGATAATTAAAATTGTGTCAAAGTTTGTCCAAATGGATAAGAAGCCAATATTTCTACTGGATATGTTTGTAAATCTATTTAAGTTGCTGTAACAGGCAATCCTGTTTCCTGTTCTACAGATTAACTGACATGTGGAGGATGTGAAGAAAGAATTACTGCTTAAAAGTTATTTAAGTTTAATGAAAAAACGAATTGCTCTATTTTGGATTGTTCCTCATCTTTATTAATGGCTAATTTAAATAAATGGGTTTGCTCTTCTTGTAATGGAGTAGCAGGCTCAATAGTTCCAAACGGAATACATTTCGATGGTTCTACATGTACATAGTCATGTGAAAAAAAGAAGTTTATTGATAATTTAACCTAATTATAGAGTATGAATATTGGTTCAATTATTGGATAATCTTTCCTCTTTTTATTTCTAATTCTCTTATTTTGAAAATTTTAATATTTATTATCTTGTGTTTTAATTTATTTATAATTATGTTTATTTAATATTATTAGTACTATGAAAACTTATTTTACTGAAAATAATTTCCCATTCAAAATAAAAATTGTCTTGTGTCTATCGTTTATCTAACTTATCAACAAACAATCTTCATTTATAAAAAATGAAATATAAAAACATAACTATATTTTAACATTAATTAGGAAAATGATTATATTTTTGAAATTTTTAAAAATTTATAACACTAACTTCTTTGAAAAAATATAAAATTTTTATGAAAATAAAATAACATTTATCAAATGACTGCCTGATTAATTTATTTATTTGTTCTATTTCTTTTATTCTTTATTATTTAAAAAATATAATCATTAATTTTCTTCAAATTAAATTTTCTTTTATTATCAATTTATTTGTTCTTTTGTCATTATTTTTTAATTCAAAAACTAATTTTTAAATAAAGAAAAAGCACCATTAAGGTGCTTTGTCATGAATAATACAAAGATGCCATTATGGAAATAGAAGAATATTATAATTTTGCTCAAAAATAAATCAAGCTAAAAAATAAAAGTGTGTTACTCACTTATCTAATTGTTTGTCATTCAGAATTTTTATTCCATTCCTCTTTTATTTCTTTTATTGTTTTTGTTATATTTATTTATATTGCCAGATTATTAAATTTGTACGAAATTAAAGTTATGATTTCTTAATAGATGACCAACAATATTAATAAATGACATTAAGATTTCATAAATTATATTTTTCTTTTTTTGATATTTGATTACTTTAATGTCTAGTCAGCCATTTTATTTACTTTTCTTAGTTGAATATTTTAGAGAGTACTTCAATAGATTTTATGATCAAAAACAATATGTAAAATCGCTATTTTCTTCAATTTTAGATGAAAATTATGAATAAATATTTATTTTAGTCTGTAACAAATTAATTTGTTTTAATAAGAATAAAAAAGCAAAATCTAGAAAATGCTTTATATTATCTACCTTTCATAAATATTCTTTGTTATTAATTAAGCATAAAAAAACCCAACTCGCTCATCATCAATCATTTATTTTTATGAATTGTAATGTAATTCAGTAAATTTATAATAAAATTTATGATTTACTTTCAAATCTAAATAATTTTACAGCTAACAATTTTGATATCAATAAAGCTGCTTAATTAATTAATTTCTATTTCTTTTTTATTTTTATTTATCCATTATAATTTCAAATAAATTGATTTTATTACTTTTGTATGCTAATTCCTATTTATTTATCTTCTTCTATTCTAATCTTTTTCAATCTTAAATTTATTGAAAAAATTTGATGCGTTTGTTTTTGCCATCAATCGATAATTAAAAAAGATCAAAATCGAATGAATGAAAACAGCCTTAAAGCTTAAAAGGGAGAGAAACCTAAATTTTTGTTAATGACAAATTCAAAATAAATAAATTATTGATTAATTTCTTTAAATCTTCTCATTCATCACAAAGTCTTCAATCTTAAAATTCAAATTCATTCAAAATTGTGTAGTGTTGTTTTTTTATCATCAGCAATAAATTCAAAGGATGAATAATAATTTAATTTCCAAAGACCTAATTGTCATCCACCATTACATAGTTTATTTATTTATTACTTTCTCAAAATTAAAATTAATATCTCTAAAATATTTTTGAAAATTTGAATGTGTTTTTTATCATCAACCAATCTTTCATAAGACCTACTTTTTATTCATCTTCCATTAAAGTCTTCTAGAACAAAAAAATTAAAACGCTCTAAAAAATATCTTGAAAAACTAATCATCACTAAGCAAGAATAGAGAAAATCCTTAATTTACTTATCACCTATGTCTTCTTATTCATCTTCTATGAAAAATTTCAATTAAATAAATAATCTATTGTGTAAACTACTGATAATATTTGTAGCAAATTATAAAAATCTATCATTTTATTTCAACTTTTTATTCATTTAATGCTAAATAAAGTATTTTGAAATCTGGCTAAAATATAAACACCTCTAAAATCTGTATGGAAAATTAGTCGTGTTTTTAATGATACGAAAAAATATTTAAGAATATTAATCTACACAAAAAAGAGCAAGGTATGTGATGTGTATTGTAAAAGATTTCAATTTGTAAACAAATGTAGAATTTTTATTAGAATTAAAGCTTAAAAAAATATTTTAGTTTTTTGAAAAGTATGCTTAAAAACAAATTAAATTGTAAATTTGTTAAATTAATTAAATTAATAGCAATATTATTTTTATTTCTTTGCTTCGATCAACCTTACATCTAATTGTATCAACATTATAATTCTTACTGCGTATGTTTTAAAAAAGAGATATTACTCAAAGCTAGCTCTAAGAATCATCATACCAAAACAACAATTATCTTAAAAAAGTTTTATATCTAAGCATTTGGTTTGGCTTTAGTAAAATAAACAAAGATGTTTTTAATTTGTTTGATGTTTTTAAAAAATAATCAAGAAAAATTTGTTTTGAGGGAAATGAATGTTTTTTCTTTTTGAGAAACACATTTTTTCTTAATTAACAAAATAGATTGCAAGATATATATTAATATTAAAAGTAAGAATAAACCTACTTATTTTAAGTGATCATTTTTTATTAATTATTGTCATTTGATTAGATTTTTTAAGATCATTTTGATGATCATAATAATAAAAATATACACACCATAATTCCTTGATATTCTTTCCTTGTCATCGCTATAATTTTTATGAGAAGTGGATTTTCCCAATGAATAATAAAGGGGGGAGGGGGTTTTGGTAAAAATCTTAAAAAATTGAAGAAAAAGAGTGTATAAAGAAAGATGCTAAATTATCAATAGATAGATAAAAAAGTAATAATATTAAGTAGAAAATAAATGCTTTCAACATTAATTTTCTGTTTTTAAATTGAACAATAAATTAATTTTTTGTAATAAAAAATATTATAAAATAAAAAAATAAAAATTAGGTTTTTGAGTTGACTTGATGCACTTTTTTGCTTTATTTAGTCATAAGATTTAACTGAAGAAAAGAGATTTTGATTCAAAAATTATTCAGTAGATGATGTTGAAGATAAAACATAAAGATTATTAAATGACAGGTTTTGAGAAAATTGTTATTTTGTTAATTTAACTGCTTAGAATAGATAGATAAATAATTTATTTTGTCTGTCTTAATTAAGTAAGTTTTTGTTGCTTCTTGCTGCTGCTAGTAAGTAGGATTCTTTTTAGTAATAAATAAAAAGTATTGAATTTTATCTTTAGATTTATTGCTTTTAATTATTAATTTCTATTTCTTTCCTTAGGTATTATTTTATTTTAAGAAGAAGAATTTCTGAAATAATTGAAATTAATCAAATGAATCAAATAATAATCATTAATAAGATAATATTTAAAATATATTTTAAAAAGGCATTTTGAAAACTGTAAATTTGATACTTCAATAACAAATAAGACAAATCCAGCAATTCTAGATAAAAAAAATGATATTTTTGGTTCTAAAAATCCTCCTTTTAATTGAGAGATAACAAGTTGAAACATAAAAAATAATTTATCATGAAGGAATTAATTCCAAATTTCAAGATAATTTCTCTCTTCTTGCTAATAGTACAAGTTTTGTCAATCAATGAGTTGATGATAAAATAAAATGAAAGAAATTTGTTGCCAAATTAATAACTTAAAGAGTGACAGGTTAACATATTTTTAAAGTAAACACAGTATTACTTAATGAATCAATTAATTACTTAATTTTTTATGAAAAAGTTTAAATTTTTGTTTTCAAATTTCTAGCACTACCAAACTGCTAGCTAGTCATAAATAATTTATAGTTTTTAATCAACTTAAAATTTTCGAAAAGATAGATTTCAAAATGGATAACTAAAAGCGTAAGGAATCAGCAATTTCTTCAAAATTTATTACAGGTATTTACATTTTAACAGTGATTTTAAGAAAAATCAATTAAATATTTAATAGAAGAATTAATTACTGATATAGAAGAAGATACTGACACTCACCAAAACATTAATTGTATTAATCACTTCACTCCACATAGATTTTCTCTTTTTGATGAAAATGCTGAGAAGCAAAAGCTATTTTATCAAAGCTTCAATCAGTCATATCAGTCCTTTTCATAGAGTAATCTAAGATAACATTTATGAGTTTATGAGTGTTTAGTCATTTCTTTTTCATAAAAAATTAGTTACTTAGGAATCTTCTTTCAGCACAAGCTTTACCCTTGATCTTAAGAATGAAGAATTTTAAATTAATAGATAGGGTGATTTTTTTGATTAAAAAGTTCAGCTTTAAGACTAGTCAAGTAATTTTTTTTTCTAAATTTAATTATGAACCAACTTACTAACTAGACAGCCAATCAATCAATAATTCAAGTTACCGAATCAATCAAATTAAATCTGATTTGATTTTACTACATTTAATTTTTTGATACTATTAATTAAATTTCAGAAAGCTTTGATCAATCAATATTAAATCCAAATTTGATATAAAAACACAAATAATTATCGAGAATATTTAACTTTTTATTAAAATAACTAGGTTTCTAATAAAATGAGCAATAATAAGATTATAATTTCAGAGCACTCAATATGGATTTCTGTGGAATTAGAAACAAGAAGCTAGTGCAATTGCTAATTAAAACAGAATATTACAGCCAAGCATATAAATAATAAAATTTTTTCAGTGAGTTAACAACTAAAATATCTAGCAGAGGAAAAAAGAAACAGAGAATAATATTTATCACTGATAATGCCTTTTATGTGATCAAAACACTTAACAGCTACAGAGGTGTACAAAGGTTTAACATAAAAGAGATAGGTTTAATCTAATTCTATTCAAAAAGTAGTAATCTTTGCTCAATTTTTGACAAAAATGAAATTAAATTAATGTTGAAAGTAAATCATTTCAATGAGTTCCTTGAGTTTGTACAGAATATTTTTAAGTGCGAATTATTAACACAAGACAATTATTTAAATGAATAAGATAAAATATAAAATAATTCTTAATATTGTGATTCTGATCCATAGAGCTCTATGGATAAAATGGAATTATTTTTATAGAACTAATAACAATAATTTTATATTTGTGTTAACAAAATAAACAATAATAACATTATTGAAGATCAATCGATTTAAGGTTTGTTACAGTTTTTAGGCAATAGTATTTGTATTAATTCACTAGATGGTAGCTCTAAATATTTAAGTAGACTAACTCAAGTTGAGTTATTATTAATAGACTTATAAAATAAATCTTTCATATTCAAATCACTAAAAAATTAATCTGATAAATTCTTTATAAAATTATTAAACAATGAAGAAATTCCAAACTTTATAAATTAGTTAGAAAATTATTGAACTGAAACCTAATTAATTTCATTAGATTTTTATCTTTATTTTTCACTTAAATTTTGTATTTTTACTTAAATCTAATTACGTTTATTAAATCTTAGCTATTCTATAACCTCCATAAAAAGAGCTCTATTTCTTAATCCAATTAATTATAAAAAAATTTAATTGTTTTCGTTACTATTACTGAGTCAAATTTTAATGCTTTCTATTAAAAATATTATCATTTATTTATTTGTGAATTCAAATTTACTGTTGGATATGTTAAATTTCACAAAAGGATTAAAATTTAACTTTTTTGATTAAACAACAGCCAACTGCTTTTAAATTTAGAAATAGATATTAATAAACAGCAGAATTGACCTAAAAACTGGATGTCAGTCAGACCTTAATAACTTAATCAAAAATTCTTCTAAGTTGAAAGTTTGAAAACTAAATTGAAGTATCAAAAATAAATACTGTAAACTCTCTATAACAAGACCCCCCCCCCTTATAGGGTTTTTAAATAGGGGTCTTATTATATTTTGAAATTTTTATTAAAAATTTTAGATAATATTTTACATAAAAAATGGATAATATGGTGGGATATTTAATAAAATATTTTGATATATAATAATTAGATTAATTGTGCTAATAATGATGGAACTTAATATGTTATTTATTCAACTTCATTACTATGTGATTCTACCCACACTAAATGGACTTTATATTTTTTTTCCCCTGCTCTATTACTAATTGGATTGATAATACCATCAATGTTAATTTTGATTTTAAAAAAGTTTTCTTAAAATTAATCAGTAATATTAGCTTTCAGCTATCTTACACGAGGATACAAAATAACTCACTTCTATTTCTGGGATATGTATAGATAAATATAAATCTTTTTTGTTATTTTAGTTTTAAGTTTTGATATTTAAAATTAAACAATCAAAATCACTTTGCTAATTGCTATAAGCTTATCTTAAAAGTTAATTCAGATCAAAGGTAAATTATTTTATTTTTATTTAAATTTAATCATTTTACAATTTATGTTTAATAAATAAAAAGAAAATCCTTATTGTAATAATAATATTTAAAATTTATGCAATCTCTAAATGGATACTTCAATAGTGACAATCACTTTAGTAATATTTTATAGTTCAGCTGTTTTGAAGTAAAATATTGCTTAATAGATTATTTGTGGAGCTATTGGTATATTAGCCAACCTAAATATTATAGTTAGAATCATTATCAATCTTCTTGACCATAAATCAATTAAAAAAATATTACTATTAAGCAAAAAGAAATAAATAGCTGTGCAAAATGCATAAATAAATTGGAAAAGTATCAAAATAAGAATTTAAAATAAATCCTTGTACAGTTAGAGTTTTGTAAATTTATTTATTTTTTTATTATTTTTTAAATTATTTTTGTTAGAATTAAAAATAGAGTTTCATGCTTTTTGTTAGAAATTCACTTGTGAAGTCTTTAAAATATTCACACACAATATTGGCAACATAAAAAATAAATAGTTGATTTATTTAATTCTTCTTTCAATTTAATTTTAATATGAAAAATAACTTTATGGAAATTAATTTGTTTGTATTTATTACTTGCTAAATAAATGTAATGTCTTTATATCATTTAAATTTTAATTTAATTTTGTAAAAGTAAAATTCTTTGTTTAAATAATTAAAAAAATAATGGAGAATATTAAAGTGAATTAATATTTCCTATTATTAACTGCCTACTTTTGTGAATATCTAAAAATACATATTATTAAGTAAGGTTAAGATACAATTTTTGTTTGAAATCATATAGAATAATAAATCTAAAGTAAATCTGAATAATTAGTATTATTTTCAAAGCTCTTTATTGCAACCAAAATTTTTGTTATTTTAGAAAGAACAGTTAATTCTTACTTAAAAAATTTAAAACAAAATATTTTTTATTTAAATAAATTAGATTAATTAAAAATATTTCTTAATCTTTAAATTTTTTTATTACCATAAATAAGAAGGAGAAGCTAGTTAAATTCAAAATCTTTAAAACAACTCTTTTTTAGAACTAAATTGATAGTAATTTGAATATTTTTTATTTGCTATGCATAGAAATATTATGAGCCTATTTTCTGAAGAGTTTCTCATATAGTTTAAATCAAAAAGTTTTGATTTAGGTTTCAAATAAATAATTAAAATTATGATTATTTACTAAGAAAAATAAATGAAAAATAAGTTTCACTATTATAATATACCAACAAGCACAAAGTATCTTCATAAGATTATATGCTAATATTCTGTAAATTCAATTTATTAATCATAACCATAATTCATAATAAAATAGTGATTGAAAAATATCTTTTATAAATAAGTAATAATTAATAATAATTATTATAATATTAATTAAGAAAAAACAATATCTTTATAAGGAAATTGATTAATAAGTAAAGTAAAATAATTAGAAGCATTTTGAATATTTTCAAATAAAATGGAAAAGTAAGAATAGGAATTAAAGTTATCACAGTAAATTAATTTAGGTTAAAATTAAGGAAGCCTAAATGAATCTTCTATCAACTAACAGCCTTAACATCTCTAAGAATCACATAAAGATTCAACTAAAAGTCTAGAAGAGGATAATAGAGATAATACTATTCATAAAAAGCTTTAAAGTAGAATTTAAAAAGGTTGCAAAAAGGAATTTACTTAAAATATTAATTATTTAGGAGTCAATAACTAAGAGAATCAAAAAGCAGTTTTTTAAAACTAAGATAATTTAGGTTAAAATAGCCATTTACTAAAACATGGCATCTCAACATGTATCTTATAAAAACAAGATCTTACAATATCTAAAAAATAGCTAAGACAAAGTACTTAAGTATAAAATAGAGAGGAAAGGAGTATAAGTAACAATAGTAAAACCAAAATGGAGCTCATTCAAATTAGATTTAGCTATAAAATAGCAAAGTAGTCTAGCGTGTTAGTTCTTAGAGGAGTATTCTTAATGATGAAGAAACCCAAAAGAATTTATAGAAAACTTACTTTTAAACGACTAATCAAATGAAACAAATATTTCTTCACAAAAAAAAGGAATACTCAAAAGTATTTGTGATTGTATTGTCAACTAAATTGTTTTACTAGATCAAAATCACTTTTAAATGACTAATCAAAAGAAACAAATATTTCTTCTCAAAAAAAGGAATAATCAAAGTATTTGTGATTCTACTGTCAACTAAAATGCTTTTCTAGATCAAAATCTAATCAAACAAAAGAGATCCTTTAAAATTAAGAATAAAACTAAATCGAATGCTAAAATACCAATCAAATCAAAGAACGTAGCAAAAAAGAACTACAATCAGATTTTGTGGTAAGTATTAAAATTCATAGATGATTCAATCTGATGAAGGATAATTTAAAGATGTCTACAATCAATAGATTCCTAGTTAGTTTAATTCTAATTCAAAAGATTATGCGATTGATGAAAATTACTAAAACTAAAATATGACTGACTTCAACAATTAGAATATACTAAATTGTGAATTTGAAAACAAAAATATTAATTTTAATAAATTGAATTTAAATATAAAAAATGATTAATTCTAAAAACAATCCAATTTAATTTTGGTTAAATTAGAACCATAAAAACTTCACATGGAAAAGTAAATAGAAAGTAAATAAAATGAAGATGTTTTTGATGGACAATAAGAATTATAAGGTGTCAGATAAAATGTGATAGTTAAAATTAAGTATTTTTTAGATAAATATGAACATACTGATTCAGAAAGTAAATCTAACAACCAAAATAGTTTAATAACCATTTAAAATAATAATAACTGTTTTAATTAACAATTATCTTGGTAAAAAATGAAAAATGAAATTGAAGTGGCAAAATATTTACAAATTTATTACTTAAAAATATAAATTTCAAAGAGTATATCAATTTTGGTTTTTAAATAATTGGATGATTCTATTTTTCAAGATTATTTAAAATCTTTCAAAGGTAAACTAAGAGCTTGGAGTTTGAATTATTTTAAGGTTATAAATAAAGGCAAAAGACTTTTCACTGATAAAGATAATTCTTTAATAAATAGATTTAACTAGAAAATTGACAATATATTGAATGAACTTTAACAAAAAAATTATTTTCTTGAAAAGTTTTCAAATTTTGGAGGAGAAGGAATTGCTTTTTAAGGGTATTTTAAAAAGGGATTAGGAGATTATTAAGAAATAGCTTTAAAAGTTATTATTGGTGGTAAAGAAGAAGATATTGATGAAGAATTAAAAATTATGAAATTATTTGAAAAGTGAATTAATGTTATTTAATTTTATGAGAAAATTAAATTATCTGATCAAATTTTCGTTTTGACTTTAGAAAAGTGTGAATATAGTCTCTGAGATGAACTAGATTTAATTTTAAAAAAGGAATATCATCATTTTCCAATAGAAAAATTGATAAAAATAATTCTTGATTTATGAGATGGAGTCGTCTAATTGAAATCTCCACCTAGATATTAAACCTCAAAATATTCTTTATTCTAAGAAAGGCTACTATGTTTATGCTGATTTTGGTATTTCAAATACTAAAAAAGATCCTAATGATTAGGTAAAGGTAAAAGGATTCACTGAACATTATGGTTCGCCAGAATAAAAATTAAAAAGTGGAAAAACAGGTTTTAAATCAGATATTTATTCTTTAGGAAAGACACTTGAGAAAATTATTGACATTTTTTTATTAAAAAATTAAATGTGTTTAAATTAACATTAAGAAGAATAAATTGGATATTTAAAAACAACAATTAAAGAAAAAATGATATAAGAAAATGAGGATTAAAGATTAGATTGCTTAGATCTACATAAAAAAATATTTGAAATATTAATAAATTTAAATTTTGAAAATTAAATTGAATATTTAAAAAAAATAGATTCAATTTATTAATTACAACCTTTTGATAATAATAAAGACATTCCTTACTTTTCGTATTTAAATTTGTATTATCTCTTAAATTATTACAAAAATATCAAAAAATGAGTAATAAATCTCTCAAAATAAATATAATATGAGTTCTTGCTATTTAAATTTAAGTAAATATAATGATCCGCTCAAATTTGCTGAGGAATCTCTACAAATGAAAAAATAAATATTCTAAGGAGATCACTATGAAATAGCATCATCTTTATATCTTGTTGCTTAGTGCTATTTGCTTAAAAGTTACTATGAAAATGCTATAATATTTGCTTACAATTCTCTACAAATGTTCAAATAACTATTCTAAGGGAATCATTCATCAATAGCATCATCTCTATTACTTGCTGCTTAGTGCTATTTGCTTAAAAGTAACTAAAAAAATGCACTCAAATTTGCTTAGGAATCTCTAGAAATGGATAAATAAATATTCTAAGCGAATTACTCATCAATAGCATCATCTTTATATCTTGTTGCTTAGTGCTATTAAGATAATGGTGACTATGAAAATGCACTCAAATTTGCATAGCAATCTCTACAAATGAATAGATAAATATTCTAAGGGAATCACTCTTCAATAGCATCATCTCTTTAACTTGTTGCTTAGTTAGTACTATAAAAATAAAAGTGACTATGAAAATGCACTAACATTTGTTTAGTAATCTCTACAAATGGAAAAATAAATATTCTAAGAGAATCACTCTGAGATAGCATCATCTCTTTAACTTGTTGCTGAGTGCTGCTATTAGTTTAAAAGTGATTTTGAAAATGCACTCAAATTTGCTTTGTATTCTCTATAAATGTTTTAGATAATTTTTGAGGGGGATCACTCTTCAATCACATCATCTCTTTTTCTTGTTACATAGTGCTATTCTAATAAAAGTGACTATGAAAATGCACTCATATTTGCTTAGGAATCTCTACTAATGAGAGAGAAAATATTCTAAGGGAATCACTCTGAGAAAGTATCATCTTTATATCTTATTGCTTAGTGTTATAAACATAAAAGTGACTATGAAAATGCACTCAAATTTGCTTAGGAATCTCTGCAAATGAAAGGGAATCACTCTGAGATAGCCACATCTCTTTATCTTGTTGCTTAGTGCTATTTGTTTAAAAATCACTATGAAAATGCACTAACATTTGCTTTTGAGTCTCTAAAAATGAGAAAATAAATATTCTAAGAGAGTCACTCATCAATAGCAGCATCTCTTTAACTTGTTGCTTAATGCCTTTTGCATAATAGAGACTATGAAAATACACTAAAATTTGCTTAGAAATCTTTAGAAATGTTTAAATAAATATTCTAAGAGAATCACTCATCAATAGCATCATCTTTATATCTTGTTGCTTAGTGTTATTAAAGTAATGGTGAATATGAAAATGCACTCAAATTTGCATAGAAATCTCTACAAATGAGAAGATAAGTATTCTAAGGGAATCAATCTGAGATAGCATCATCTCAAGAACTTATTGCTTAGTGCTATATGTATAAAAGTGACTATGAAAATGCACTTACATTTGCTTAGGAGTCTCTACAAATCAGTAAATAAATATTCTAAGGGAATCACTCATAAAGAGCATCAACTCTTTATGTTATTGCTTAGTGCTATTTGCTTAAAAAAGATTATGAAAATGCACTCACATTTGCTTAGGAATCTCTACAAATGTTCAAGTAAATATTCTCAGGGAATCACTCATATATAGCATCACCTCTGCTTAGTACTATTTGCTTAAAAAAGATTATAAAAATGCCCTCACATTTGGTGCTTAATAATCTCTACAAATGTCCAAGTAAATATTCTCAGGGAATGACTCATCAATAACTTCAGCTCAAAATGTTGATTTATGCTGTTAAAAAAAAAAAGTAACTATGAAAATATCCTATTATTTGGTACGAATAAATGAAATATGAAATAATTATTAATTAATGACATTTTAATTTTTTATCTGTTGATTTGATTGAAAGAATAAAAAATACTGAACAATAACTTGAATAAAAATGGTGTAAATAATAATTGTTTGAAATGAAAAAGTAAAATAGATAATTTTTTTTATTTTTTGTTTTTTGTCTGTTCACTATTTTTTAGTTTTCATTAAGAAAAATATAAAAAAATTTTAATTTATTTATGTTTTGTCTAGAAGAGATTGATACATTTTAAATATTTATTTTACTATTAAATTGTGATAAGTAACTTTTTTATACAAATATCTCAAAAAAAGAATAAAATATTTGATTTATTAAATCACAAAAATGATAGTTTATTTTTAAATTAAATTTAATTGCTATTCGTTACAAAAAAAAGAGTGAAATTTAGTGAATTTTGAAAATGAAAAATATTTAGCATAAAACAAAACAAAATAAATAATTATTAGTGATACTTTAAATATAAATTTTTTATCTTTATAATAGTATTGATACTTTCCTGTTTCTCTATTGATTTGTCATTATTTTTTCTTCTTTTATTACTAGTAGTGATTAAAAATCAGGGAACAGCCTCATATCTGAATTTGACAAATCATTTGGTTTTTTCATAATATTTTTGACATTCAGTACAAATTTAAAATTTTTTGTAACATTATGTAAAAAAATGTTTTGAATATTCTGCAAAATACAAAATAAAAATCAAATATTTTTAGTAATTCATAAATATATGGATTGGTGGTAAAATTTAATTTGCATGGCTTATAAAAACAAATTAATCATTTGAAATTTTGAAGATTGATTAAAAGAAACGAATGAATAACTTTATCTAATTTGAAATAAAATATTCAATGAAATGTATTTTTTTTCTATTTTAAAATAAATTTTGTGTTTTGATTTGGTTTCTATTCAGAAAAGAGAATATACATAATTTTTTTTGCAAAAATTTACACTATTAGGTTGATATTCGGAAAAAATTCATAAAAAATTTTTTACTAATCGCAATTAGGTATTTTTCTTCAATTTAATAATCATGCTAAAAAATCAAGTCAAATTTTTTTCTTTTCTGGAACTAAAAAATCCCCAAAAAAACAAATAATATTTATTTTTTATAAATTTTTTGTAGAACCTATTAAAAGCATTCAAAG
>JH720332.1:705414-721831 GCA_000231825.2 Tetrahymena elliotti 4EA
GGTTGGTTTACTTGATATTTATTTTGTTCATTCATTAATTTTTATTTGTTGATTTCAGATTTAATACAAATTTTGAAATTTCTCTCATTCTTTTCAATATTTATTCTTCTAATTTTTTAAAAGTTCAAATAATATTGGTGAAATTTGGGTATTAGAATCTGACTTAGCAAAATGCTCTAACCTCTAAACTTTGACTCTTGACCTGAGGTAAAAATAAAGTTTTAAAAGAATTAAGTGTTTTTAAATGAATGAATGAAAAAATTAAATAAAGACTTACTACTTTATGAGTACTTCAAGTTGGTTTGCTTGATATTTATTTTGCTTCAAAATTAATTCTTCTATTTTTTTAAAAAGTTCGAATCATATTGGTAAAATTGGGGCAATAGGATTAGGATCGGGCTTAGCAAAATGCTCTAATCTTTAAACTTTGACTCTTGACCTCAGGTAAAATACTAATTATGTATTTTTAAATGAGTGAATAAAATATAAAAAGATTGACTGATTAACTACTTTGGGTTAGTTTACTTGATATTTATTTTGCTCATTCATTAATTTTTATTTATTTTTTTCAGATTTAATACAAATTTTTATATTTCTTTCATTTTTTTAAATATTTATGCTTCTATATTTTTTAAAAGGTGGAATAATATTGGCAAAATGAGAGCATAAAGATTAGAGTATAAGCTAAGAAAACTAAAAAGATTAGTTAAATTATTAATATGCAATTAATGAAGAAAGATTATAGTTTTAAATAATATAATGTTATTTAGATAGAATAAATTATTAAAATTATTTTTAATCAAAAATGATAATTATTAATTTCTAATTATTATAAAATTAAAAATTTTTCATATTGCCTTTTGTCTTGATTTTCTCACTTATTTATTTTCTTATCCAAATTTCTGTAATGAATTTAATTCGATTTCTAATTATTTTTTTTAATTTAAATCACTAATTTATTTTTTGTTGAAAAACAAATATTTTAATTTGTAAAATGTAATAAAGAAGAGAAAGAAAGGCATATAAATTAAAGAATTTCTAAAATTTTCCCAAAAAATAATCTTATTATTTAGTTTTTTATTATCTAAGAAATTTATTTTTTTCTTCCAGCTCTACCTATCTATTGTGCCTCAAAACTACCAGTATGATCTATTAATTTATAAATATTGTAAACTATTCTAGAGGTAAGACAATCATCACGATGGTTTTCAAGAAGAAGATCATAAGCTTTGTTGATGTGTTTTTCTAGCTTCTTTTTTAACCTTAAATAAAGTTTCTGAATGTATCGCTTCGCTAATTCGTCTACTCATCCTAATAATTAAAATAAATTAACTATTATTTCTTGCTTTGAATTAAATAAATATAAATGTTTCACTTTGGGTAAAAATTTAAATAAATTTGTATTTTCATCATTTAGAAATTTAGAAGAAGCTTAACTGTTTTTTTCAAACAGACATATTTATATAATTAAAACTTTCCTCTTTTATATACAGTAAAAATTATTTAAATGTGATGCTTTTAAATAAAAATGAAAATATTTTTTTACATACAATATAAACCAGCAACAGTAAGATTATGGAATAGGCATATTCTCGCTTTTTGGACTTTAGGGTAAATAAGATCTTCAATGAAGTTTTTAATAAAATTTTCTAGCTCTTATTATTATATATCAAATTTATTCTTCACTTCTTTCTACTTCCATAATATAACGAGAGTATTGATTTTTTACAATATGCTATTCTTTTTTAATGTGTTAAATTATGGAAAAGAGAATAGGTTTTTAACAAATTAAAATCTTTGAATCTAAATTTAATTAATCTTTAAATATGTAGAAATGTCTTATTTGAAAAGCGATTTTTTGAATCGCCATAAGTTATTCTTAAATTACCCTTGTATTCTATAAATAAAGTAACCTCTTAATCTTTGTTATCCAATTTAGTAAAATTTATTCTCATTTCATAGATTTCCTCAATACTAAATTTATTATCTCATCTATGTTTACAGCAACTCCTTATTAACTTTTAAAACCATGAATTTTCTTAAAATAATTTTAATAAAATTATGATTAATATTTTCTGCACAAATCAATTTTTAAAGACTTTTTAATAGCTTTAAACATTGTATTAGAGTTTATTTTATGTTATATATAAGATTAATTATTACTCATAATAATTTCAGAAGATCTCTATTGTAATTCTATTCAAATTTTATCTACTAATCTAAGAATCTTCTTCCATATTCTCACAATATTATTTAATTCATCTTAACTACACTATGTTTAACAAATTTAGGGTAGGGCATTTTGAATTAAGTATGTGGTCATATTATTTTTCATTAGAAGCATATGCTATTTTATTTTTAAATAGGATTTTTATATTTTAATCCTAATTATGAACAATTTTTAAAAATTCCTTATTTCAGAATATTTTTAAAACTCAATTTTTTCTCTTTAAATTAAGTGTAAATTATGTTAAATTCATTTTTATAACAGTTAATATTCAACTAAAAACAATAATTCTTAGTAATTCAACAGAATTAAAAATAAATAAAGATTCTCACAATAAAAAATTGTGTTTTCTTGCTATTAAAATTTTTATAATAATATATTTCTTAAAAAATAAAGAGGAAAGAAATTGAAAAATTCTATATCATTAACAAATAGGGTAAAAAGGTTAGTTTGAGTATGTTTTATCATAAATTAAAAGATTGATTTTGATTTTGAAAATAGTTTTTTTGATATGTTGGGCAAAATTCTTAGTTCCTTGAGTGCCCAACATAGAGAGATTATACTGTATATAAAATACACAATTTGATGAAAATATGTTTTTTAGGGAATTAGTATTCTTTAAATTATAATAAAATTTTTTAATCTAAAGATGCTAAAAAAATTATTTTAATTTAGTTATTTCCTCATTTTTATTTTAATGTGCACATATATTTTCTAGTTTTAAAAATAAGAAAAATTAAGTTGATTGATTTTTTTACAATATTAATTTTATTCAATGTAAATTTTATTTGAAATAATTATTGTTTATCATATCATAAAGATAAATTTCTGCTTTGCCTAAATAAATGTCTAATATATATTTACAATATTAATTCAGTATATTATTTGATTATAAATTGAGAGTAGAATTTGATCAGATTAGCTGACCTAAGGCTCATAAATCCAACCATTTTTAACCACCCTATATTTATTTAAAAAATAATTGTCTATAAACTATTTAAATATGATATGATCTAATCAAAAATAATTTATTTTAATGTAATACTTACGAAATTTTTTGTTAGTCAATTAAAATTTTATCTTTAAATTTATTTTATAAAATTTTTTTATTTAAATTATTAAAAAAAAGGAGAAGATTTAAGTGAATTGATTGATGATTAATACTTATTTTAATAAACTGTTAATTTTCTTATTATCGAAAAAGCTTTCAATATTGAATAAATGTTAATTCTTGTTTGAAATCTTATGAAATAAAAAAATCTAAAATAAACATTAATATGAAGAAAAGTAGAATTTTAATGATGATATTCAGCTCTACAAAGGATTAAAATAAATTTTCAATTTATTCTATTATAAATTAATATTAAAATATTTTATTAATCAAAATTAATTTATTAATACCTAAAGAGAGCAGAAAAAGTAATGTATTAAAAAGATGTAAATAAATACATGGGATTATTTTTTGGTTAAAAAAATTTTTTAAATAAGATAGGGAGGAGTACTTTCTAATTTAAAAATATCTAACACATTACATACAAATAAATATTTTGTATTGAATTTAAAATAATATTTATTCATTAAAATATTTTTGAACCAAAAATCAATCCTAAAATTGGTTGATTTCCAAAAAAAAGTAGATTATTTTAATATTTTTTATTTGACATGAAAATTAATCACATAGAAAAATTATCTTCAGCCATTTTTCATTGTTAAAATTAAGAAATACTAACAAAAAATAAATGAAAAATAAGTCAATTATCATCAATATGTCAAGCACTAAATATCTTCATTAGATTTTGATAATATGCTCTACATTAAATTAATTTCACATAAGTATTATTGATAACAAAATAATGTATTTAAAATATCTTTTAAAGTGCATAATTAATTAGTAATATTAATTAAGAAAAAAAAATCATTTAGAAAGAAAGAAATTAATTAGCCAAGTAAAGAAAGTAGAAGAACTTTGAATATTTTCAAATAAAATGAATAAGTAAGAATAGGAATTACAATTATAAATGCAATCAAAGTAAACCAATTTAGGTTAAAATTAAGGAAACCTAAAAATAGCTTTCTACCAACAAAAATTCTCATCTCTAAGGATCTCAAACTGATTAAGCGAAAATATTAAAAAAGAAATTGTTGAATCTAGATTATCGAGACGACACTATTAATAAAAACCTTAAGAGTAGAATTAAAAAAGAATTGAATAAAAATATTTAGTATATTGTCGTCAATAGCTAAAATAACCAAGAAGCGGTTTTTCTAAACGATGTATATTTAGGTTAAACTTCACTAATTTAACTTTAAAATAGCGATTTACCAAAATTAGACAACTAAACATTCTAAACTCATAAACTCACAATAGCTAAAAAATAGCTGAAAAAAAGAATTTAAATTTAGAATGGAGAGGAATAAAATCATATCCTCAATTAAATCACAACGATGAGCAAAAAGTAGGATAACTAAAAGACTATTCCCAACTTATCCCAAAATATAAATGAAACTCATTCAAATTAGATTTAACCAATTAATAGCAAAGTAGTCTAGCATGTCAACTCTTTTTAAAATAAGGAGATCAACTTATCTATTAATAATAATCAAAAAAGATAATTAATGCTAAATTTGAATAAAGCAAATACTATTCTTAATTAAGATCCAAAATGTTATTCGTTCAAGCAAGAAATTATTTTTAAATATCTAATCAAAAGAATCAAATATTTCACCATAAAAAAAAGGAATATTCAAAAATATATGTGCTTGTCTGAGTTAACTAAAATTGTTTTTAAAATCAAAATCTAATAAAATAAAAGATGAGTAATAAGCTCTATTAATGCCATAAAATAAAGATAAAAATGAAATCAAATACTAAAATGGAACACAGATTGTTAAAGAAAGTAATAAAAAAGATGTAGAATTAGATTTTGTAAAAAAGGATTAAAATTAATAAATCGGATTCAGGATAATTTCAAGATTATTATACTCAGTAGATTTTTAATTAACCTAGCGATGGTTCTTATTCATAAAATTAAGGTAACCTACATGATGATCATAACTTAAATAATGAGAACAAAGAAAATTTTGAATATGAAAAATATAAAATTGAGTTTTATGAATTTAATTAAAATAGATTAAATAAATAATTTCAAGAACAATCTGAATTAATTTTTGCTATTTTAGAATCATTGAAACTTTATTTTGGAAAGTTGATAGAAAATAAATAAAATAAAGATGTGTTTGATGGGTAATAAGAATTATACTCATTAATCAGATAGAATGTCATTGTTAAAGTTAAGTATTCTTTAGATAAATATTAATATACTGATTCAGAAAGTAAGTATAACAATCAAGATAATTTAATAACCAATTTAAATAATAACAACTACTTGAATGATAAATTACCTTGGTAAAAAATCTAAAATGAAATTGAAATTGAAGTTGAACAACATTTACAAATAGATTATTCAAAAATATATATTTCAGATAGTACATCTATTTTGGTTTTTAAATTAGCAGATTATTCAACTGTTCAAAATTATTTAAAACCTTTCAAAGGTAAACTAAGAGCTTGGAGTTTGAATTATTTTAATTTTATAAATTAAGACAAAAGACTTTTCACTGATAAAACTACCCTTAACTCAAAAAATTTTAAGAACATATTGATTTTATATTGCATGAATTTTCACAAAAAAATTATTTTCTTGGAGAATTTTTGAATGTTGGAGGAGAAAGAATCGTTTTTGAAGGATATTTTAAAAAATGGTTGGGAGATTATTAAGAAATAGCCTTAAAAGTAATTATTGGTGTTGCTGAAGAAGATATTGATAAGGAATTAAAAATAATGAAACTATTTGAAAAGTTCATTAACGTTATTTAATTTTATGATAAAATTAAATTATCTGATCAAATTTTAGTTTTAACTTTAGAAAAGTGTGAGTATAGTCTCAGAGATGAACTAGATTTAATTTAAAAAAGTAAAAAAGATGATGATTTTCCTATGGGAAAATTAATAAAAATAATTCTTGATTTATTAGATGGATTTATTTAATTGAGGCTTTATTACATTCTCCACCTAGATATCAAACCAAAATATTGTTTATCAAAGAAAGGCTACTATACTTCTATTAGATAAGCTGAATTTTACTTTGCAAAAATATAGGAATAAAATAAAAATGAATTTATTCTAAGATTAATTTTTGATATTTGACAGATGATCATTTAAATTCTACTTCTTTCTATTATTCCACACCTTTCTTTTCTTTACTAAGCTTACTATTATCATTCAGTCTAAATTTTTTTAATTTTCAGCTATAAAATATAATAGTAATAAAATAAAAGAGATACCTTTTATTCTTAAGAAATACTATGTTTTGATTAAAATCACTAGTTCACTGATTTACATTAAAATTATTTGTTTTATTATTCTTTTTGATAAATTTCTTTATAAAAATATTTTACTGTTCATTCTATTACTCATTAAGAAAAATTTGGAAGTCCTTTATTTAAAATGATATAAAAAATTGATCTATATATTCATTTAGTCCAAAGAAATTGATGAAATTTGATTTGTCAACAATGATATAAATTTCCTTTTCTAAATTATTGTCAAATGGCTATCAAATTTTTCATTTGACAATTTTGACAGATTATTCAAATTTCTTTAAGACCCAAAATATTTGAAACTATATTTAGTAGGCATTTTAGGGTTTATTATATGAATTAAATAAGTAATTAGTTTTTGAAGAGGAAATTAATAAAAGTAAATAAATAAATTATTCTTGAAGCTAATTACATTTTACAAAAATTGATGTTAAATTTGATAATTTTCATTAATCTTTTTAAAATTTTTAATCTGATAAATAAAGATAGCTAACAGCTTAAAAGATAATACCAGTAGGCATGGTACTGAAGCAATAGCCTTTAGATAAATATTAATCATATACTCAAATCAAATTTAAGAAATATTTGATGTAAAATTAAAGAGATCAAATTAGTACAGAGAATTACTATAGTCATAAATCATAGACCCATATGAATACTTGTATTAGCAGAAATAATAGGAAATTCGTTTGTTAATTATAATTTAATTCTAAAATATTATATTATATTGATTATTTTATAGATATGCATGTATTTGTTAAGCACTAGTCCAATTTAATACTTAAACAACTTTGAAAAGTTGATTATAAAAATTATTTACTTAAAGATTGATATATTAAATAAAAAGCTGTAATTAATATTTATGGGTTTATCTATTGATTCTTTTTGGAGGATAAAAGAAATTATTATTTTTATAAAAGAAATATATCTTATTTTTTTAAATTAATAAGTATATTTAATTAAAAGGAATTGTTAAAAACGAATAGAAAAAATGATATTTTTTTTTGAGGAAAATTAACATGTTGTTTGTTTATAACTTTTTTATTAGAATCTTAATGTAAAAATTTTATCTGAACAAATCAAGGTATTTAATGAGTGAGTCAAATATCCTGGTGTCCATCATAAAAAAATACTACTATAATAAGGCTACGAGTCAGCTACTATCATTATTCGAATTTAATTAGTTAGTTTCATTGCTGGACTGGAGAAGAGTAAAATCCATTTTTTTTACTAAAAAAGCTGAAATCTATTAATTATTAGATTTTTTTGTTACAATTTTTATTAAAGATACTCTACTCTTAATACAATCTTAATACAAGCAAGGTGAAGAAAGATGATTTTTTTCCAAATAAATTTTTAAATTAAAATGATTTTAGAATTTTGATAACTAATTCCCTATAGAATATTCTTTCTTGCAATTTATTTATTTGCTTACAAATTGCAATTTTATAATCAGTATTACTGATTTCGAAATAGTTAAAAATGGGAATTTATTATGGATTTGACATTTAATTGTATTTACTCTTTAATTTGATGATACAATAATTTTCTTTAAGGGATTATATGAAATATAAAATAACGAGTAATTTGTATCTCATTAGAAATAAAATTTTAGATTTTTTATAAATATCAAAGAATAAAATTTAATCAAAACCAAATAACAATAACTTATTTATTATTCAGTTCATATTTGCTCTTTTCTGAATATTTTTTGTAATTACTAATCTAGAAATATAGAATTAAAAAAAAATTATTCAATCAAATAATATATGGCCAAACCGAATGAATATTCAGTCAATCGGTGATAGCTAATACCTTGGAGTGCTGATCTAAATCCAATAAAACTCATATGGAAGGAATCTTATGAAAATAGAGTTTAAAAAAGAGTTATCAAAGATATTTTCAAATCTAAAGAAGAAATTTAAAGCTACCTCAAAGAAATATGGGAAACAATCACTTAAGAATAAATTTAAAACTGTATTAATAACGTAGTTGAAAATTTATTAAACAAAAATGGAGAATATTTTTAATGAAAACTGTTAAAATAGTAAAAAATTAAAAATTACATAAATTTTTTGTAAATTTTATTTATATAGTCTGGTCTATACATAAATCACTTGTAACTTAATCATATTTTTATTATTAATATATCATTTTTCATCATTTAAAGAGCTTTGCACTATTAAATTAAAAAAGAAAAAAATACATAAGAAATGGCAACATCCAAGCTTTTCTTAACCAGTAATAGATCTGAGCTCACCTATTTCTTAAAACAGATTGTTGTTTGATCTTCTTTCATACATCTAGTTATGATGTAAATTGGGCTTTAAATCTTTCATTATTATCTTTCTAATTGTTTTTTTCCTAAAAGCTAATCTTAACACAAAATACTGTTATGTTTACTAACTAACCTCAGTTTAAGTGATACTGCGATCATTATCATTAGAATTTATATCATTAAAATTTTCATAAATTTTATCATATTCCTCATTTAAATCATCAGATTCCTTAGAATACCTTTTATTAATTTGGGAATTTTAATAAAGCAAGTCAATAATAATAAGGAATAGTTCTTTTTAGACTTTATTTTAAATATTTAATAAATAATTACTATCCAAATAAATTATTTCTGGCAGCAAAATTATTTATTTGAATTCTTTGAAGTACAATTATTAAAAGATTGAATGCGATTGATTAATAAATAAATAAATGTTTAATCATTTAAAATGCTTGTTATTTCAGCAATTATATGTATTAATTATTAATTTTATACTATTATTTTATCTGTAATGGTTTATTATTAATTTTAATTTTTCAAAATAAATTTGATTAGGTGCAAATTGTTGTTTTTAATCTATCATTTGAACAAATTTTCTTTTTTA
Organism: Tetrahymena elliotti 4EA; assembly: GCA_000231825.2. Lineage (NCBI taxonomy): Eukaryota > Ciliophora > Oligohymenophorea > Hymenostomatida > Tetrahymenidae > Tetrahymena > Tetrahymena elliotti. The sequence goes on from JH720332.1 coordinate 714,904, forward strand.
TTAGTTGATCAGTTAATTAGAGGACATTACACTTAATTAAATAATATGAGATTTTAAAACACTTGTTATTTCAGCAATATCATGTGTAATGATTAACATTTACTATTATTTTAAATGTGTGGTTAATCATTAAGTTATTTAATTTTATTTTTTTAAATACAAATTTCATTCCTATTAGGGATCTACTGAGTGTCACTTTTTTTTATTCTGCCAAATGATTTAATAAAGAACAGATCTAAAAATGTATTCTGCAGTATTTCTCTAAAAAAATTTTTATTAAGCTGTATGCCGTATATTCGGCTGTATTCGACTATTAATTGGTAAATTGGGATTTCAAAATTTGACTTTAAAAATTTGCACTTTTTAGCTTTTTGAATTTTTTTGAAAATTAATAATAGGACCAATTTTTTCGGTTAACATTCTGCTAATATTTGGCAAAAACTGAATCTAAATAACAATTTGTCCGAATTCCTATTTTCATATCAAAATTTATTTGGCCAAACGCCGAATTGAAAATTATTCTATCGATTCCTAGGAACTATGCGTGTTTAGTTGCATATTCTTTTAGCTAATATGTACTCTGTGATTTGGCCTGTCACTTGAGCAAATTTCTTTTGATAATAATTAATCAGTCGAAATTAAGAATATTATACTTAATTAAATAATATTAGGCTGTAAAATACTTGCTATTTCAGTAATATAATGCATTAATTTTTAATGTCATACCATTATTTTATTTGTAATAATAAATCATGAAATTATTATTAATTTTATTTTTTAAATACAAATTTCATTTAGTTTGATAACTGGTATTTTATCTATCACTTTAGCAAATTTTCTTTTATCATAGTTGATCAGTCAGTCAATTAGAGATAATACGCTTAATTAAAAATTAAATTTAATAAAATCTTTCACTTCTATCTTTCAATTTTTGAAAGTTAATAAGATAATTACTCTTTTTGAGATTCTTCATTCCTCATTTTCTGGATTTTGAATTTGGATTTAATAACAAGTAAAACGAATTATTTTAAACTCTATAAGATTAGAATTTTTATATAAATATTAAAAAGGAATTTAAATTTAGAACTAATTTTTTGTAATAAAATTAAAAAATATAAGTTAGCATTATGCATCCATAGTTTGACAAAATTATCAAATTATTTACTTGTTTATTTTGGATAATGAAGAAGAAAATCTAAATATTAATTAAATGAATAATACATACAATTCAGTATAATAAGATAAATTATTTGAATTAATAATATAAGATAAATATTTTCTTTTATAAATAAATATAAATTCCTTTATTAATTAATTTATTGCATCTACTTTCAATTAAAGATAGATACTTTGAGAGAAAAAAATAACATTAATCTATTACATCATAATCCAAACTAAAAAAAAGCAGGAAATTAAAATGAATTTTTATTTTAGTTTAGGTTTTGCTAAAAGGATGGTATAAAATATAAAAGTGATTAAATTTATTATTTTAATTTTGATTGTATTTGTTTTAGTTTTTGATATTACATATGGGTGCATTTTAATAATAATTAAAAGTGTTTCCTTGAATATGATCAGAATTTATTAAATTCTAATTATTTGAAATTACACATTCAATCAATTGAAAATATTGTAAAGTAATTAATTAAAAAACAATTAGATAAATGATATCAAAAAAATAAAAAATAAGCAATAAAATTAACTATCAAAATTCTAACAATTATCAAGATTCTTAGTTAAAATAACTCTCAAAAGATAAAGCCTCTTAGATAAAAGAGCTAGAGGACTCTGGAAGCTTGGCCAATAGTGAGAAAACAGAGAATGAAACTTCGTTAAATAGTATTGACTTAAAAGGAGGTTTTGATGAAATAAATGATGGAAATTTTACTTCTTAGAAAAATACAATTTCAGATAATATGAAAGATGAAATTAGAAATGATAGCTTTTTTTCTAAAGTTTTTATGTATGATTACTTGAAAATATTGATAAGGTGCTCTAAATCTATAAAAATACATAAAATACTATCACTTAAGCATGTGCCTCCTCTTTCTTAAGAATAATAAGTTGATCTAAAGTTTTAGATATTGGATTAAAAGCTATCTTAGCTTATTCACTAATCAAATATAGAACATAAAGAAATATCTAAATTAAAGATTATTTCTATTCTTCTTTCAGCTTTTAAGTAAGAAATAACATTTCTGATTCTTACTAATACCTTGTACATGGCTTTTAAGATTCTTTACTCATCTCTCTTAATTAGTTTGCTTGATGCAGTCTCTGATAATTCAAGTAACTCTCTTAGATTCACTCTAGCTTTTGTTATGGCTTTGGTATAATTCTTAGGTATCTCTGCTGGACACAACATTTCGAGATTCTTTTTCAATTTCTTACCTGTATTCAAAGCAGCATTTATGAAAATATTATTTCAAAAGATACTTTCTCTTTCAGCCTTTTCAGTTAAGTAAGCTAATGTTGGTAAATTGATAAATTTAGTTTCAAATGATCTTAATACATTGGACACTAAAGGTATTGGCATGATTAAAATGATCTCTGCTCCTTTCGATCTTGCAATCATAGTAATCATTTTGTATTAAAGGTAATTAATTTCGTTTTATTTTTTAACATTTAATTATTTTGATCAAATTAATTTTTTTAACTAAAAGATTAGGTGCTACTTCATTAATAGGATTTGTTTTTATCCTTTCTAACCCTCTTTTTTAAACGCTCTTTGCAAAGCTAAGTTAAAGATTCTTTAAGGTAAAAGCTTAGTTAGTAGATAAGAGGATTAAATTTACAAATGAAGTAATTGAAGGTATTAGACTAATTAAAATGTATGCATGGGAAGATGCATTTGTTAAATTTGTTTAAGTGATAAGGAATAATGAAATAAGTAAAATATTAATCACACAAATCATTTTTGTATGTTAATAATCTCTCAATTCAATATTTAACTTACTTGCTTGTTTTATTTCTTTTATAAGCATTTACTATCTTGGTGATCCTTCAATCTTAACTGTTCCTAAAATGCTCTCTGTTTTAGATTTGTTCTCCTTTGCAAAAAGTGAAATAATCTTTTATGTTAGCATAGGTATCACTGGTTTTTATGAATCAAAAGTCATTGTGGATAGAGTAATAGCTGTGCTAAACATTAAACAACAATCTATGAAACACATTTCAGATAAATCAAATGAAGGTAAATTTAAAAATAATTTTAATATTATTATTTATATTCATTTCTTTACATTAGAAAGAAAAATAATTTATTTTTTGAAAAATAGAATGTTAAGTTTAGGATGAATTTCTTCAAAAAGGTTAAATAAATATGAAAAATTTCAAGGTTTTTTGGAATGAAAATACACCAGTTCTTCAAGATATAAATCTTGATATTAAAAAAGGAGAATTTGTTGTAATTACAGGAAGAATTTGTAGTGGAAAATCTTCTATTTTGAATTGTATTTTATAAGAAGTTCCATTTTTTGATGGACATTTTAAATTTAATGGAAAAGTAGCTTATGTAGAATAAGAGCCTTATATTTTCAGCAGTTCTATTAAAGAAAATATTCTTTTTGGGCTAGAATATAATAAATAACTTTATTCAAAAGTTCTTGATGCTTGTTGTCTTAATGAAGACATTTAACATTTAGACAATGGAGATCTAACTGAGATAGGAGAAAGAGGAGTAAACTTAAGTGGAGGATAAAAAGCTCGTATTTCACTGGCACGCGCTATATATTCTTAGTCTGATATTATTTTATTAGATGATCCTTTATCAGCAGTAGATTCTAAAGTAATTTTCTTTTAAATTATTTAAACAGATTTATCTTACTATTTAAAATTTAGTCTAATTTTTTAGGTAGCTAATTTAATTATTGAGAAGGCTATTCTAAAATTACTGAAAGGAAAAACAATACTGATGGCTACTCATCATCTTCATTTCACATAAAAAGCTGATAAGATATTAATAATGAAAGGTGGTTAAATTTACAAATAAGGAATTTACTAAGATCTATAATAATCACTAAAGGATATTTTCAATAGCTTGGAATTCAATAAAATAATAATTGATGATAACCATCCTTAAAATTATTTGCCTTTTAACTATGAAAGATTTGAGGAAAACAAAAATGTTGATAAGGAAGAAGATTAAATTAAATAGAATGAGAAAGAATAAGAAAATAAGAATAAAAGTAATTAAATCAAGTAAATATTCACTAAAGAATTTGATGAAAATATGGTTGTTGACTTTTCTACATACAAAAAATATTTTTAACATTCTTCTTTCAAGCGGTTGATTTTCATAGCCTTTGCTCTGTTTTTATCATGTGAGATAGTTTATGTGTTCTATACAAAAACAATTTCAAAGTCTAATAAATAAGATGATGAAGACATTCTGAATAGGCTTAATTTATTAGGCTACCTAACTTTAATATACTTTGTTAATTATTTCCTGAAGTATTTACTTTTTACTCTCATCATCTATAGCAGCAATAAAAATATTCATTAGAGTATGATTAAAGCAATCGTCAGAGCTACTATTTTATTCTTTGATACAACACCTTCTGGTAGAATTCTAAATAAATTTTCTTCTGATTTAGGTAATTTCAAGTTTTTTATTTAATAATAGGAAAGAAAAATCTTGTTATATTTATTAAAATTTTAGGGTTGGTTTAATTTAAAAAAAATATGAAAGAAAATATTTTTATAAATTAAAATGATGATTTATGGTTTTTCAAGTTAATTTTTTAAGTTAATAAATCCTCCCCCCACTCAACCCAATAAAAAAAATAGTTAATTTTATCAATTTTTTTAAGATGAATTTGAATAAGAGTGATTAATAATATCTTTTATTGAAATAGGAATATTAGATTAAGCAATAACTAGAACTATGATAATCTCTTTGGAAGTTATTTCTATCGCATGCGTTTATCTTGCTGCAATCTTCATTATCAATCCTTACTTTATGATAGTAGTATTTCTATAAGCAATTTTAACTAGGAAATTTGTTAAATTTTCAAAGGATTCTCTTTAGCAATCAAAGCAACTTGCCTTGAGAAATAACTCTCCTATCTTTACATGCTTTAATTAAACAATTTAAGGAGTACTTCTTATTAAAATTTACCAAAAAGAAAGAAACTTTTTAAATAACTTCTCTGTTCTCCTCGAAAACTCTCTAAGAGCTACACTTGCATTTTCTTTTAATTAAAGAGTATTCTCAATGTATGTCCATTTATTAACTACTTTATTTTCTAATTTAGGGATATTTATGCTTTTATTAACAAATAAAAATTCTGATTCTTTAGGATAGGCTATTATACTTTTTATAAGTATAAGTGATTTTATGTAAGTAGGATTGAGGTATTCATTTTCCAATTTTTTTAATTTTAGAATTCTCAAAATGTATTTAATATATTAGAATGATTATAGAAACTGACACAACTATGTCTAGTGCTTAAAGAATAATTAATATGATAGATATTGATTAAGAACCTGAAACAAGGTTAGAAAATGATATATTTTTTATTGAAGATAGTTAACTTAGCACTTAAAATAAAAAGAAGACTTAAATTTATAATTTTCCTGTCAGAGGAACTCTTGAATTTCATAATGTTAGAATGAAGTATAGATAAGATCTCAGTTTTGTATTAAATGGATTATCTTTCATAATAAATGCTGGAGAAAAAGTAGGATTTGTTGGTAGAACAGGTGCAGGAAAATCATCAATCATTTAAGCTTTATATAGATTGACAGAAATCGAAGATGAGCCTGATATAAATAGAAAATAAGGCTACATTAAAATTGATGGATTTAATTTGAAAGAATTAGGCATTCATACTATTAGATAAGGGATAAGTATAATACCCCAAACACCATTTGTTTTTTCAGGCTCTATTCGTAGAAATTTAGATCCTCTAAATCAATATTCTGATTCATAAATCAACTAAATATTAGAGGAAATAAGCCTAAAAAGTAAAAATGGTTCATTGTTATTAAAAAATTTAGTATTAATTGAATACATATTTTGAATCTTTTGAAATAGATTTTAAATTAAATTATTATTTTAAGAAGTTTCATTTGAGTTTTTAATTATGATTAAGTTTTTATTTAAACAAATAATATTTTATTTATAAAAAACAATTTTATGAAAAAAAAGATAAAATTTCCAACCTGAAAGATGGCATTGATACTGATATGACTAATTCAAATGATGTATTCAGTAGTGGAGAAAAGTAACTGATTTGTTTAGGAAGAGCAATTTTGAGATAAAGTAAGCTGATTGTTTTGGATGAAGCTACTGCTAATGTGATTTACAGACAGATAAAATTATTTAATAAAAAATAAGAGAACGATTTAAAAACTCAACCCTTATCACTATTGCTCATAGATTAAATACAATAGCAGATTATGATAGAATCATAGTTTTAGAGAATGGTTCAGTCATAGAATAAGGAATTCCTTATGAACTGCTTATGGAAGAAAATAGCGTCTTTAGAAAAATGGTACTTTAAACTGGATAAAATAACTTTAATCAAATACTCAAAATAGCTTAACATTCAATTTAAAAATGAATATTGTTAATTTATTCTTGGTTATTATTATTTTAATATATAAATTTTAAGTTAAAATTTAAAAATAATTTAATTGAATTATATTCTAAATTTATCTCAGTTATTTTAATTTTTAAAAATTAAAATTACCAATATTGATCTTATCCTAAATACTTTATTTTTAATGGCTTTAATTAATATTTTTAATATTTTAATTAGTTAAAGCCAATTTCCATTCAAATTTCTAGTTCTTTGAAATCACTATTTTTTTGAATTGATGATAATAAAGAAAACCATTTTTTTTAAATTGTATTTTAATATTTTTATTAAGAATTAATTTATTTTAAATTAAATAATTTTTTAATAAAATTTTTTATTTGAAC
>JH720332.1:739960-750529 GCA_000231825.2 Tetrahymena elliotti 4EA
AGAGTCAAAATTTAGAGATTAGAGCAATTTGAGAGCTTAGATCCTAATGCTTATAAGCTTGTTTCACTAATACAACTACCCCTTTTAAATTATAATAATAAATTATTTAAAAAATTATTGAAAAGATGAGAAAAACTTAAAAACTTAAATTAACCCATAAATAAAGTGGAAGTTTTGAAAAAATGAATAATTATTATAAAGCATCATTATTTTTATCTAAGGTCAGTTGAACTTTACAGATTTGATTATTTTAAAGAAAAATAAATAAATTTACCTGAAATCAATATGAATATTTAAGTAAGGCTTTAAATCAGAGCTTGTAAACTTTTAATAGATAGAAATTAAAATAAATTGATATCTCTCAAGGTATTGAAGTACATCAATGAAATCTGTAAAATGTTTTATTTTTTATATTGACATTTATTTCTTGAAATAAATTTGATTAGATATTATATTAAATATGAATTTGAAAAATTAGATGAACTTTTTTGAAACACAACTTTGTAAAATATAAAAAAAATTGAATTTATAAGATTTAATAGTAGACTTCTTTATATTTCATATAATGAATTTAATTTTTTTTAAAAACAATAAATTGAAAAAATCTTTCATAAATCATGATTTGTATAATTTGGAAGTGTAATTATTTTTTATTTTTTTATGTGGTATTAATTTAAGAATTATACATTACATATAATCAATATTTGATTTCTTTTATATCATTTTCAATTTTAACAAATTAATTATCTTTCTTTTTAATGCAGCTAAAAAATTAGTTTCCCCATCGTTTAACAAATTCTTAATTAATTTAAAAGATTTTTCAAAAATAAGAAAAAATAAATAATTAGATTTTAATAAACTTTAGAACAAAAAAAACAAACATTCAAAAATTAATTAGTAAGTAAGAAAAAGTTAATTTGAATTTTCTTAAAAGTCTTTTCAAATAATTAAAAAAACTCATCAATCAAAACAATAATCTAATAACTTATTTTGATAACTTAGTTATGCTTTAAATATTTGTTATAAGCCTTAATTTATATAAATAATGTTTTTTGGATCCAAGATAGAATAGTTTTTAATTTTACTTGCAAGAAATGGCTGAAAATTATAAAAGAGTTCTAAAATGGTATTTAAAAACCATTCAACGATTCATTCAAGCAAGCAAATAAAAAATAAGTAATCACATATTCCTATTATCTTTATAAAAGATTTAATCCAAAATGCACCTATCTATTTATGAGATAAATGGAATAATATCACAAAGTAGACAAAATTATAAAAATTGATTTGATTAATATCTATTTTTATTTCTAACTTATCTATAAAATTATTTTTTAACCTAAATCTAGTAGTTAGGTAATCATATATTTACCTCTTTATCTAATATTGTAAATTTTCAAGCATAATCCTTGCAAAAAATTCCATTATTATCATTAATATACTCAATTTCATAAATTTGTTTAGTTAAGTTCTAGATTTAGATTTGCTGGTATTTTTGAAAATCATTTTGCTCAGAATTTTATTAATAATTTATTATCAAGTTATTTTCATCAATTATTATATTACTTAGTTTTTCCTTGAATATTATTTCCATTTTATGATACAAATATTAAATATATTTTCTACAAAAAATTGGATTTTTCCTGGTTTTCTCTTTTTTTAAAAAAGTAGAACTAATTAATTACACTTATTAGTCAATTAATTTTGAGATACTTTATATGGACTTAAATTAAAGTAGTTATCAATAGCCAGATAGCTGATAAATTGGAAAAGATTATTATCAAAATTAGAAATGTAATATTTTATTATATTATACTTACCCATACCCAAAATTTTTTAAAAATATATCATTCCATTCTGCAATCATTTACAAGTTTTATTTTGCATTATTGTATTTTAATAAATATTTAATTGAGTCAATTATATTTAAAATGTTTCTATCTCATTTTTATTAAACGATAAAAAGACAAGTTTAGGATGTATAAATATAGCCAATTTAGAAAAAACTCTTTAGATTCAAGTGTTAGTCTTTTAAATTGCTAAATTAAATTGAGTTTATTTATGTAAATACTTGTTTTTTCTTATTTTTAACTTCCTTCATAAATTTCATCTTTTTTTTGAATATACTTAATTAATTCTTAAATTTAATAATTAACTTTCTAATTCTTTTTAATAAATAGATTATTAAATATTAGTTTATATTTAATTCCTTTGAATTAGTTTCATTTTATTTTACCTTCATATAATAATATTGCTTAACTTCTTATTTCATATCTTATTGAGTGTTCATAATCTACTTAAAGTAGAAATGAAGAAGTAACATTACTTTTTTATATTGAGCAATATAATTTTTTGGGGATTTTGGGTATGAATCAATATGTAAATAAAATTTAACATTTTTTACCCTTCTCATTAAATTATTCAATAAGATGGAAATCTTCTTATATCAAGCAAATGAGTGTTATGACCCTTTAACAGATGCAGGTAAAGTTTATTAAGATAAATATTAAAAATTAGGTGTCACTATGAAAAATGAGCCTAGCAAAAGAGTAATTAAATGACTTAGTTAAAAGCTATATTTAATTAATATTGTTTTTATTAATAAGAGTGAAGCATGTTCTTTAGATATTAAATGAAAATTAAAATAATCTGTTATAATTTAGATAATTTATCAAAAGGATATCTAATTTATACAATCGTCTAGGGAATAAATTTCTAATTAGCATTTAATAAGCACAAGAAATTAAATTATGATGGTGAACTTAACACTTTTGTATATAGCAAAGATCTTTAATAACTGATTGATGGATTAGCTAATTTCGTTCCAGCAAATAGATTATCTATTAAAGAGGCTTTGATTGTTTTAAAAGGTATCGTTTTTTTTGAATTTTAGTTCGATCAAATGATTATTCAGATGATAGACAAAAAAACTCAACAGTTCATAAGTTCTCTTAATAATGATATTGAGTTTATTAAAAGCTTTTAAAGTGAGTTTTATTCAATCATATAAGCTACTTTAATCAAATTGAAAGCTATTTTAACATTTGTTTTAAAGTAAAAATGAAGAGAGCTTCTTCGAAAAGTTGAATAAAGATCATCAAAAAATAGCTTATGTTATTAATTTAAATTTTTACTCTTCTTTTAATCCTCAATTTATTCTAAATAATTAATAAAAAAGGAGTCAAAAATAACAGAATTATAGTAAGTAAACCAACTACTAAAATAAACAATAAGTGAATAAGAGTAAACAAATAAAGATTTATTAAATCAATTATAATAAATCAAAAATGAGTCAAAAATAGCTCAATTAGAGTAAGCAAATCAGCTACTAAAATAAAAAATTATAGAAAAGAGAAAACAAATGCAGATTTTTAAATCAATTATAATAAATCCCAAATAATTCCAAAATAGTTGAATAGAGTAAGCAAATTAACTACTAAAATTAAAAATTATTGAATAAGAGCAAAGAGCTCTAGATTTATTAAACCAATTACAATAGTCCTAGAATTAATAAATCAGTCAATCTTAAATGGTCCCAATGATGGATGCAACAAACTTATAGCAAGATGCTTTTTAAGAAATAGACAAATAGGAATACAAAGAAGAGTTCACAGAAAAGAAAAAAGAAGAGTTCAATGAAGAGAAAAAAGAGCTGTAAAAAAAGGCAAATTGGTTTTTAAAATAAACCAATAAAAATTTTATTTAAAAAGAAAGTAAGCTCTTTTGATTATCTTATTTCAAATTAATTTATTTGTTTTGTTATTATAAAAGCATGTAATTTTTATAAAAACTAACAACTATCACTCGTAATAAAAAACTGAACAAGCAGTAATTTATTTAAATTAGTAAAACTTAAGATAACATTTTATTTAACAATTCATTAGAAAGTAAATCCATCCTTCAATTTATAGATTATAAATTTATTTTTCCAAAGCATGTATGTATATTAATTTTTTACTATTTACCTTTTTTTAATTTATCTTCATCGACCTAAGCATGCAGGAAAAGATGTAATTTCATTCAATAAATTTCAAGAATTGAACAAAAAAATTGTTTATTTGAAAGGATGTAAATAAATAACTATTGAAAGCATGGACTAATATTCATCATCATCATATTTTTTTAGAGGGTCATATTATTTTATTTAGCTATTATTACTAAATTAATGTTTTTCTCTAACATAGATAGTAAATTTTCTTAAATTTATGTAAAAAAACTAAATCTACTTTTATTATTAAAATAAATAGCTGGTAATTTTTTATCTCATAATGCTCAAATTAACTTTTGAATTGAAAATAGATAGTAATTGATCTTTTAGAATGATTTTTATTAGAAAATTCTCAATTAATTTTCAAATTCAAAATAGCTAGGAATTGATATTTTAGAATTATTTTTGAATAAAAAAATGTTGAACTTTCTTATTCAAAACAGATAGTAATTAACATTTAGAATGATTTTTTATGAGAATTAAATTGCATAATCAAAATAGCGAGTAATTCATATTTTAGAATAATTTTGGTGAGAAACTACTGAATGAACTAACTAAATTTGATTAACAAAATAGATTGTAATTATTATAAGAGAATAATTTTTTATGAGATAATGCTGAATTAACAAACTTTTATTTTTAAAACAGCTAGTAATTAATTAATATTTCAAAATGATTTTTGATGAGAAAACACTGAATTTACTAACCAAATCTCAAATTCAAAATAGTGTGTACTTAATTATTTAGATTTATTTTTGATGAAAAAATGCTAAATTAACTTTCATACTAACAATAAATAGAGGGTAATTTTTAATTTGAGAATGATTTTTTAATGAGAAAACTTTGAATTAATTAACTTTCTTATTCAAAATAGATTGTAAAATATTTTTTAGGAAGAGGAAAGTAAATAAAATAGATATTGAAAAATAAATAGTAATACATATTTTGAAAAATTATTTATCATTATTATCTAAATAATTTAAAAGAAAATAATGTTCCAAAAAGAGGTAAAAATTTGAGAGAAATAGATTCAATAAAAAGAAATTTCTAAAAAATTATAAAAAGGATGTAAAATAAAATTTGATTTCAGAGAAAAATGAGGTTTATTATATGAATTAGAGGGTATTAATTTATTTCTCACAATTAACATTTTAGTTTTATTTAAATTTAAAAAATAGATAGTAATATTTCGGTGTCAAAACAGCCATAATAAATAGTTAATATTTTAAATAGCATTTAAATCTTATTTTCTGATTAAAAAAATAACAAAAAGTTATTATAATTTCATAAACAAATAAAAATTTTAGGCAATTAGAATAAAAAAATGAATTGAAATAAATAATTAAACAGAAGGTATTTTTTTCATTTTTTATTTAAAGATACTAAAAATATTTTTTTAAAAGGAAAGATTGGTAAACAATTTGAAAGTATTTAGAGACATAAAACGGCTATAAACATTTCAATAGGAAGTAAAAATTAATGTGATGAATGTTTGAGAAATTTGTAAATAAAATTTATTAACTAAAATAGCGAGTAATATTTATATATGCTATTAAGGATAATCAAAATACAAATTAAAATAATTATTTAAACAGAGACAAGTATAAAAGTAGAAAAAATAAAATTAATTTAAATTGAATAAAATATTAGCATGTAATTGACTTAATTTATCTTTGAGATGAAGCTTTTAATAAATAAACAAACAAACAAATGAAAAAGGATGTAATGATATCATATTCAATGATTTAAGATTTCATCATTATTATTATCAATTGGATGTATTACTTGAAGATATATTTTTAATTTAAATGTTGAAACTAAACATATTGTAATATTGATACTCTATTCTTGACAAATATCCAATAAATTACTTAAATTAAATAGATAGTATTATTTTTTCTTTTTTATTGATAATTTATCAATTTATTTTATTTAATAGTCAGTAAAATCATTCAATGCCATGAAAGATTAATATAAATTTTATTGCTTTTTTATTCTATAATAAGGTTTTTTCATGATAAAAAAAGAGGTCTTATATCAGGGTGGGGATTCTAGTATAGAGAGTATACAGTACTTATACAGAAAATGGTAATGTAAAAGGTGAAAAAATATATTATCATAAAAAAAAAAGATGATTTTTCATCTTTCCTCATAATATAAAGTTTGTTTAAAATTTTTAGTTAATATATTTAGCTCTTTACTGTATTTTATATTCTTTTGATAGATAATCTTAATTAGTAAAAATAAAAGAAAAGAACTTTTTGTAATAGGTGCTAGCTAATTAATAAGATAAGTAATAAAAAGGCTTCAAGTTAACATTCCATTTTTAAGTATTTTAGCAAAAATGTTTTACTTTTATTTATTCTATGATTAACTTTAATATTAAAACTCTTCAGCTATTTATCTTACCACCTCCTTAATGATTCTTTGAAATTATTATTATTATTATTTTAATTTTCAAATATTTCAGTTTTTAATTCTATTTTAGTAAGTTTTTAATCTAATTTATTACAATTGGAATTTCTTTTTAATTTCAAAATTAAACAAATTTGTTACTTAAAAAATGCAAATCACAATTATTTAATTATGGATTTTCTTGACAATAAATTCATTCTATTTTTAAAGATTTTCTAGAAAAATTATGAGTTTATGTCTCATGAAATACTTTGAATATTCTATTTTAGCCAAAAGCATGAGGTGAACCTCAAATTCGCTGTAGTTTTTTAGAAAAAGAACACAAATTCACCATTCCTTATTGTAATCTTTGTCACTCACTATGAAGAATAATAGTAAACAGGAAGAATGCTAAATAATTACATAAATTTATATCAGGTTAAAAGCTTTGGTTAATTTGATTTTTATTTTTGAATTTTTTAATATAATATTTTTAGTACTTAATTATCAGTATTATTTATATGAATAACGTCAAATTAATTTAATTTGCTTTTATATTTTGCCTAATTGTATTTGAAAAATTAATAAAGTTATTGATATTAATTATTAATTAATTAAATTATATTCAATCGAATATCTAATCATATTTTAAAAAAGAAAAAAATGCTGATACAAAATACAAAATATTTTACAAGTCTAACTGATGTACTTTAATTTCTTTCGAAATACAAATAAATTTTAATATTCATCTATTCAAAGTTAGAAAGCTCTAATTTAACCTCTTACTTAAATCTTCTTATAAATTTGAGGTAAAATTATTTATTTTTGATTTTCATTTGTCGCCTTGTGAAAATAGTATTTCAATATAAATTAATCACAATTAAATTAATAACAACTTTATAATATGAATTATTGAATAAAGTAACTAACTGACTACTGACTGAGCAACGAATTTAAGTTAGTTTGCTTAGATTTATTTGGCTTACTCATTCATTAATTTTAATTTGTTGTTTCAGACTTTATTCAAAGTTTTAAATTTCTCTCATTCTTTTCTATTTTTATTTTTTTAAAAGTGAAAACAATATTGATGATAATGGGGTTTAAGGATTAGTCTCTAGTTTGGCAAAATGCTCTAATCTCTAAAATTTGATTCTTTACCTTGAGTTAAAATAGAGTTTGATTTTTTATTATGTGTTTTTGAATGAATGAATAAACAAAGATTTTAATTTATGAGTTATTTATTAACCAATTTAGGTTGATTAAGTTGTGTATTCATTCATTCATTTATTTTTTTTTTGTTTTTTCATATTTTATTCAAATTTTTATATTTATCTGTTTCTTTTAAATGTTTATTCTTTTTATTTTTTAAAAGCTACAATAATATTGGCGAAATTGGGGCTTAAGGATTAGGAACTAACTTAGCATAATACTCTAATCTCTAAAATTTGACTCTTGACCTGATGTAAAATAGAGTTCAAAAATTAATTATGAATTTTAGAATGAGCGAATAAAATAAACAAAAACTTAAATTTATGAGTATTTAATAACCAATTTAGGTTGGTTTCATTTGGCTTATTCATTCATTAATTTTTATTTGTTACTTTCAGATTTTATTCGAATTTTAATATTTATCTCTTTCTTTTTAAGGTTTATTCTTATAATTTCTTAAAAGCAAGAGTAAAATTGGCTAAATTGGGGTTTAAGGATTAGGATCTAGTTTAGCAAAATGCTTGAACCTCTAAGTTTTAACTCTTTACTTAAGGTAAAAATAGAGTTTGATCTTTAATTAGGCATTTTAGATGAATGAATAAATAAACAAAAATTTTAATTTATGATTTATTTAATAACCAAATTAGGATGGTTTCCTAGGTATTTATTTGGCTTATTCGTTCATTTATTTTTTTTTTGCTTTTCAGATTCAAATTTTTATATTTCTCTTATTCTCTACAATTTATATTCTTTTTATTTTTAAAAGTGAGAATAATATTGGTGATAATGGGGTTTAAGGATTAGGATCTAGCTTAGCAAAATGCTCTAATCTCTAAAATTTGACTCTTGGTTTAAGGTAAAAATAGAGTTCAAAAATTAATTATCCATTTTAGAATGAATGAATGAATAAAACAAAAATTTTAATTTATGAATAATTTAATAACCAATTTAGGTTGGTTTATTTGGGATTTGCTAGCCTTATTCATTCATTCATTTATTTTTTTAATTTTTTCAGATTTTAAATTGTAATATTTCTCTCATTCTTTTTAATGCTTATTCTTTTTATTTTTGAAAAGTTGGAATAATATTGGAGAAATTGGGGTTTAAGGATTAGGATCTAGCTTAGCAAAATGTTTTAATCTCTAAGCTTTAACTCTAAACCTAAGGTAAAAATAGAGTTTAATTCTTAATTTTGCATTTTTGAATGAATGAAATAAAAAAACAAAGACTTTAATTTATGAGTTATTTACTAGCTAATTTAGGTTGGTTTTTTCGTATTTATTTAGCTTATTCATTAGCATTTTTTTGTTGTTTTCAGATTTTATTCAAAATTTTCTATTTCTTTTATTTTTTTTAATGTTTGTTTCTTTTTGAATAAAATAAATAAAGACTTAAATTTATGAGAAACTAACTTACTAATTTGAGTTGATTTACTTGAAAGTTATTTGGCTTATTCATTCATGAATTTTTATTTTTTTGTTTTCCAATTGAATCCAAATTATATTTTTCTCATTCTTTTAAATAAAATGAGATGAATGAAATTATAGACATTACATATTTTGAAATAATATAATGGTTATCATAGATGTATTAATTTATTAAAATTATTCTCAAATTAAAAATAAATAAATAATATTTGTTATGAAAACCTCCTTATCTATCTTCTTAAGTAAATATATTTTTTTAAATAATTTTTATTTAATTTAAAATAGATTAATTTATTATGTAAATATCTAATAATTTCTAATGGTTTATTTAATTTGTTAAATTAAATTATTTCTAACAAATACAAATAATTAAAAAAAAACCAGTTATTTGATGAATCACTAAATGTTAATTAAATCAAAATTCACTTTTGAAATTGAAATAAAATTTTCATACAAAATTAAACCCTTAAGATTTTTTAATTTAAATCAAAAAGACTTTAAAAAAAACAAAAATATATTTAAAAGACTCAAATTCTTATTAATTTCTTTTGATTAACAAGAGATTAATGATATTTCTTTTTTTGAATTTTATAAGATTATTTAAAAAATTACTTTATTTCATTTTAAAGGGACCTAAATAAATGAAAACACAAATTGGTGGAGATAGAATACAAGTAACAAATACTAAAAAATCTGTATGTATTCGTATTATCATGATTGCATTTAAATAATGATAGATAAAGAATACCACATATTAGATTAGATTAATACTATATAATTTACAAATTATTAAAACATTAAGTTATTTACATTTTTATTTCAAAATTGTTTGTCATTTATGATTAACAAAGATTTAACAAATAACAATAATTTAAATGAAATTATTAAAACAATTGCTTTGAGAAAAGAAGTGTAATAAGTATAGATGACAACCTTTTATAAGTCTCTGAGCAATGAATTTAATATTTCTCCTGCATTAATATTATATGATTTAATCTAAGAATAAAATAATAGAAATATCAAAATCAGAATTTTGATTTTTGAGTAGATTAATTTAATAATTTAGTCTATTTCCTCTCAAACAAACTTCACAGTAAAAATAAAATTTTTTCTAATTAGCTCTAATTTACAAAAAGATCATCTATCAAATAAAAAATGACCTACACACCATCTCTTAATCTGTACTTTATTCATACTTACAAAATGTATTTTATTCACACCACCTCATAATCTGAAACTTATTCACACCACCTTTAATAAGTATGAATAAAAAGAAATTTAGTGTAGGTGCGAATTTAATACAAATACCCATAATTTATTTTTAAAAATATTTTTTATTTTGTTTATCAAAATCAATTCAAATAAAAATAAATAAAATATTCAATAATTTGATCGAATTGATATTTTTTATTCAAACTGGTATAATTTTAGTTTTTTGTTTTATAGAAAATAGTGATCTTTATTTCTCTGAAGAAGTTATATAAATTGAAATGAAGTATTTTTATCAAGATGAAATTGAAAAGTTTATGATTTTAAAATGAATAAAATAAA
>JH720332.1:758144-775037 GCA_000231825.2 Tetrahymena elliotti 4EA
AAGAAAAACATAAAATTTGAATTAAAAATGAATGAAAATAGCAAACAAAAATGAATGAAAGAGACAAATAAATATAAGTAAGCTAACCCAAATTACAGTTAGTAGTCTCTCATAAAATAAAAGCTTTGTTTATTAAAAAATACATAATTAAAATAGAAGATCTATTTTTACTGGGGTTCAAAGTCAAAGTTGAGAATTTTAACTATCTTAAAGAAAAAATTAATAATTTTACCTGAAATCAATATGAAGATTTTAGCAAGAAGTTAAATTAGAGCTTAATAACTTTAAATATTAAAATTAATTTATATTTTTCATCAAAAGAAATTGAAGTACTTCAGAGAGATTTGTAAAGTATTTTGTATTTTATATCAACATTTATTTCTTTTTAAATAACTTAAGATATTAAATTGACTATGTATTTATTAATTAATTAATAAATAAAATGAAAAATTTGATTAACTTATTCAATTAAATTTTGTAAAATATAAAAACAAATTAAATTAATTAGATAATACCTAATAAAATTTAGATTCAATTAAAATAGAAATCTTAAAAATTAATTTTTTTAATTCTTAATTAAATAAGATTTATTAATTTAGATTTTATTATTTAAAGTTTTAATTTCTTATATTTTTATATAAATTCAAAAATTATTTTTAGGGGCTTTAAATTCATAGTTACATTATTATTTTTTTGTTTAATTTAATGAATATATGCTCTTGTAACAACTACTTAAAAAATTTATATGTTTAGGTAGATTAAGAATAATTAAAAAAGAAAATAATAATTCAAAGATAATTAATTAATTAATACACTTGCTTTGGACATGATATTATATAATTATTTATCCAATTATCATTTGAAAAAGAAAAAAAACCAAATGATTCAAATAAAATAATTCTGATGAAATATTAATTTTTTATGACATAGATTGAGTTAATTAACTTCCTATTGTAATAAATTAAAGATAAATTAATATGTTAAATTGTTTGTGTGTATTTGGTCTCTTTAATAAAAACACTAAATCCCTACCCTAAGTTAAAATATTTGATAAATTTTCATAAAAATTTAATATAAAACATTCAAAACAAAACCTTTGATCTGTAATTTTTTTATTATTCAAGTTGTAGTAGCATCAAAAGATGTAATCATTATAATTTTTCAGTTTAAGAGAAAATTGAAACCATAGAATAAATTATATTGTAGAGTTATTTTTATGAACCAAATTCTTTGTTCATTATATCTGATAGCTTTAGTTTTGAATAGAGGATCACAAAAAAAGCTTATCAATAAAACAAAATAATTTTTAAAGGGTATAAATGGCAAAAAATACAAAAAATAAAGAAATTTACTTAGCTTTGTAAGCTATTATTAAGAAGAAAGAAAAATTAGGAGTTGGTTGTTTAAAATAAAGTGAAATTATTTTCTAAATATCTCTAAAGAATAATATCAAACTTTTAAAAAAACTTGAATAAATTTGTTCATAAAATGGTTTTATTTAAAATTATTCTGTAATTTTATTTTAAGTTTAACATTAATTACTATATTTTTTAGATTCATGTTTGGAGTCCAGACATTTTGTATTAATTATTGCGCTAAAAATAAAAAATATCCCTTTCAAAATTTACAATAATTAATTTAAGGAATTAGATTATTTTTTATAGTATATCTGAAATTTGCTTCTAATACTTTTTAATGAATGTAAAATATTTAACGTATCCATTAATTTAGTAAGCATAACTAGATTTAATAAAAATAAAAAAGAAAATAAATCAGATTCTGGGAATTGTATTAATTTGAATTAAAATCCTAACCATTGAATCAAATATCAAAAGGCTCACTTAATAACTCAATAAATAGTTATAAATTGAATATAAGTTTTCCTCCATTTTTAAATTAGGACTTCATATTATTTTACATAAATTTCTAAACGAGATAGAGCTTTATTTAATATTATGCTGTAATTTTTATTTACTCTTTAATATTTATTGCTAAATTTTCCATTTTTTGTTTGGAATTAGCCATTTAATTTTTAAGGAATAGTAACAAATTTTAATTTATACCTTTGTGGAAATAACTTTTTCTAAATGTTTAAAAAATACCTAGACGCCTTTAAAAATGTGGTGTAAAATTGGCAATAAAATGGTATTGCTTGATATAATTCTGTAATTTTTTGATTATCTAAGCAATTTGTGTTAAGTTTTTTATTTTTATGTTTGAGAGTTGTCATTTTCTTATTTTCTATCAATTTCTCTAACAAAATTTATTGATCGAAATTATTATAAATTATGATATCTATCTTTAATTGGATTTTTTGTTATGACTTTACACTTTTTTATGAATACATATCATTAATGCTTTTTATTTTGTTAACAATTAAATTTTACTAATCTATTCTTCTTAAAATTAAATCATATTCATTTCTACTACAGTTAAAATATTTTAGAAAAATATTAGATCAAAAGGTTAATTATTTTAAAAATATACCCAGATATTTGAATAACCCTCAATACAATTTAGGTTCGCATTTTGGTATCAGAATAATCATATTTTGAATATTTTTACCTTTTTTTATATGAAAATATGAATAAAAGAGGAAGGATATGCAGTAACTATTGTTTATTAAGAAATAAATTGAAAGGAAAATACATTCATAACTAATAAGCTAAAAACCTTAAATTAGTAAAATTATCTCTACTTAAATAAAAAATATTTTAAATTTTATTTGGAGAAACATATTTAAATTGCATTTATTTTTCATTTTCAGATGTAATTTTAGCAAAAAATCTTTTCTAATTATACCAAAAATATTGTCTTAATACACTTCTAAAAACAAAGTTCATTTAAATTATAATAAAAAATTTTTTGTAATCTTCTAACAAATTCTGGAGAAAAAGAGGTTTCTTCATATATAGATAAACAAAAATCTTAAACTTAATTTTACTGCTTTTAAATAGGACAATTTGATTTCAATATTATCTAATATTCATAAAAACAAATAAAAATCAAATAAAGAAAAAAAATGAAAATTAATAGAATTATAACTCTACTTTCTTTTAAATTAATGCTTTTAAATGTAGTTTTTGCATAATAAGGATAAGGTGTTAAATGCTCAGATGATCTTGATATACCTTGTAAACCTTGTGGAAACTTTAACGAATCAATTTACAAACTTTTTAAATATGGAAGTGGCAATTAGTGCTATGTAGAAGATTGTTCTGTTTCTATAGTAGGAACTAATATTAATGGCTATGTTTGTTAATCTTGTAAAACTGCAACTGGGTCCAGTTTGATAAAATAGGGTTAATTTAGTGATGGTAAAAGTTGTGTAAATACTTGTCCTCATGGCGACACACCAGATAAAAGTTAGGACTATAATTGTGAGGGTAGTAATACTGGAGGTTCAGTACCATGTTCTTCTAATAACTCTAGCTGTGAAGGCTGTGGTACAACAACAGAAATCTAAAATTTGTTTGCATATTCTTCTGAAAATAATTAATGTGCCGTTAAAGATTGCTATTCTAGAGTAGTAGGAGGAAATTTAAATGGCTGGGTTTGCAATTCTTGTACTACTGCAACTGGGAGTAATAATATTTTTAAGGGTTAGTTCTTTGATGGTACGAATTGTGTTGATACTTGTCCAAATGGATAGGAAGCTAGTGTTTCTACAGGCTATATTTGTAAACCTGTTGAAGTTCCAGGTAATCCTGTTTCCTGTTCTTCAGATGAATAGACATGTGGAGGGTGTGGTAAAGGTGCCAATATTTAAAATCTATTTAAGTTTAATAGAAATACTAATTGCTCTATTTTAGATTGTTCATCTGCTTTAACGGCTGCTAATTTAAATAAATGGGTTTGTTCTTCTTGTAATGGAGTAACAGGCTCAAAAATTCCAAACGGAAAATATTTCGATGGTTCTACTTGTGTAGAATCATGTGATAGCAAGAAGTTTATTAATAGTTTAAGCTACTTTTAATGTATAAACTATTCAATGATTGGATTATCCTTCCTCTCTTTACTTTTATTAGCACTCTTATTTTGAAAATATGAGATTTATACTTATTTTAATCAATCTATTATTCGTTATGTTTATTTTATGAATATTAATCTTTTACTTATTTTACTTAAAATAGTTTCCCATTCAAAATAATATTCTTTTTATCATATTTTTAATTTATAAACAATAAATAAATATTCTCTGATTAAAAAGGAAATTTCAAAACTCTAACAACAATTAAAAAAATAATTTACATTTTCAAGTCAAAAGTATATTGGTTTTATTCTTGTGTTTTAGACTTGTATATTTAATTTGGGCCAGATTACCCTTTTTTCTATATATGAAGTTTTTATGATCTGAGCATTTTAAATTATTTATAAAGAATTAATTCTTCAAATGGATAATTAGGGATTCTAGATCTAATCTACTTTCTCTTCTCTAAATATTTTTTTTGTTTCTCATTTAATAAATCATCTTTCCATTAAGATATTGTATTGTGTCTAATGATATACCATATTCAGGATATTTTTCATTCATTTATCTTGCATTTTCTCTGCAATTATTAGACTTATAGACTAATCCTAGTTCTTTAGGATTTCAATCTGGGCTTTTTAAAACCCATTCTATCACTTAAATCTCATTTTTTTCAAGAAAATCGTTAATTTTTACTCCATCATGATAAGGAGCATCATCAAGCTAAAAGTATGTGAATTTTTATTTATCTCTCCTTAAAAAAGAATGATTCTGAGCTTCCTAAGAGTATGGAATTATGTGCGATCTATGTAAAATGCCATTTTAGACAACAGCATAATATTTGTATAACAAAAAAGAGTAATACTTTGATAAATATTTCCTATCATATTACCAAAAAAGACAAGCTATTCTAAAACAGCTTCATGTATTTCGTGTAAAACAACTTTTAAGTCTTCAACATACTGGTTCTTAATGAAAAAAACTTACTTCCTGAATTTTGGTCCTTTGCAGAAAGGTCAGAAGAGAGAGAAAGAGAGCCAAGCTTCAATGAAATAAATATTAACATTTTATAACGCAAAAACTAATCTAATATTTAGGATAAGAATAAATCAAGATAAAACTATAGAAAAATATCTAGAATAGTAAATTAGATTATTACATGTCATTCAGTATATATTTTCTTACAAATTTAATTCTTTTTTATTATCCTTTATTCCAATTCTTTTATAAAAATATTGAAGAGATTTATTTGATTTTATTTTTTTAGTTTAGAAATTGTGAGTATTTATTTTATTGATTTTTACTATTGTTAATATTATAATTAGTACAAGATTTCAATAATATCAAAAATATTTTTTGAATTTAAGATTGATAAAGACAATTTTGCTATTGCTTAACCAAAAAGAAATATTAATTTCATTTTGTTAAATAAACCTTAATATATTCTGTCATTCATATTGTTATCTAGCTAAAATTTATAGCAAAACCTTTGACCTTTGGGTTTATCTTATTTTTAACTTTTTCTGATAATACCATAACAAAATAAAATTAAATTTTAAAAAAGAAATAAGAAGTTAAATTTTTTTAAATATTTACTTTTCAATTCTAAAATCGTCTTCATAAAAACACATGTAAAGCATAAATACGTAACAACAAAAAAATTGATAAAAGTAAGTGGTTTAATGGGCTTTCTAAGTGGTTTGAAAATAGGATTTTTCAAATAAGTAGCAACAATAAGGTAAATGCAATAAAGGCAGTTAAGATGGAAGAACTTGATGTGCACCCTGTACCACCAGAAGTTGTGGCAACTGAACCAGAGTAACCAGATTTACATGCACAAGTAGTTTGGCTAGTTGATAGAGTCAATGCATTAGCATCATAACAGCTACAGCTGGCAATACTTCCTACAGTTGAAGATGCAGTTGATGTAGAGTAATCAGGACATTATGTACAAGAAGCAGCAGCACTACCAGAAGCAGCGGTTGCAACGTAGTAACCTGCAACACAGATATTACAAGCAGATAAAGAAATACCTGCACCAGTATTTGTTGAACCTGCAGTAGATGAGGTATTAGTAGAGCATTAATTGCAGGTACCAGTAGAAGAAGCATCAGTACCATAGTAACCAGCATCACAATAGCAACTTGTAACACTTGAGACTGTAAGTTCAGAGGCATTTGTTGCACATGTAGCTGATGCAAAGCCTGCAAAAGCTAAAAGAGTAGCTAAGACTAATATTTTGTTCATCTTTTTTTATTTTTTTTCAATTTTTGATTGATTGATTTATTTAATTTATTTTTTTTACTAATTCATCAGCTTGCCATCTTTTTAAATGTCAGAATGGCATATAGAAGGTATAGGGTAAGCTATACCATTTAATCAATAATGAAAAGGTATTCAGTCTGTAAATTACCTTCCAAACCTCTTCGAAAAATTAAGATCAAAAACTAAAAGGGATGGATTCATAATTTTAAATATGATCGATATTATTAGCCTAAATCTGTCAAATATTTATATTTTCATTAATAATCTCCTTTAGCTTTACATAATTACTTCATTTTCAAGCCCAATAAATAAATAAGCCAAGCGATTTTTAATTGATAACTTACCCCATCAAAATATATTTAGCATTTATTAAGAAAAAGTTAACTTATGATAAGTAAATTAAGCAATTAGAGGAAAAATAAAGGATGAATAATTTGAAATTTAAAATTCTTACATCATCTCTTTTAATTTTAAAAATTAAAGGATATTGAATCTTTTTTCAAAAGAAAATGAATCAGTTTTTATTAGGAATTAATTAGTTTATTTTCTAATTTAAGTGCCATTTTAGTTAAATAAAATACAAATAAATTATAGCCCGATAATATTCATAAATGAATTTATCCCTTTTTATTTTTAATTACATATTTTTTTTAAAACACTAATTTTTTCAATTTTTAGCTCAATTCTTTTTCTTGAAACAAAATTTTTAAATAATACTAATAGTTTGTTTAACCATATTTGTTGAATAATAAAATCCTATCATATTAAAATTAAAAATAGTATATAATGTCATTTAAAAACTAAAAAGAATAAATACAAAAGATAGTTTTGATATTCTAAAAATTTCCATTTATTCTTAAATTATTAACAAATTATTGATTCTAAATAACAATTTATGATTTGTTTAGATTTGATGGAATCTAAATAAGAAAAATCAAAATAGTTTTATTTTCTTAATATTATTTTTTATTGAAAAGCTTTTAAACTAAAACTTTTTTTTTCTGATGGGCAAAATCAAAATTATAAAAAAGATTTTACAATACACATCTTCTTTTATTTGAAATTATGTATTAATTTAAAATTCAGAAATGAAAAGTTATAATTACAATTTATTTAAATGTAAGTGAGGCCTTAATTTGATTAAAACAGATACAATCATAAAAAGTGTATAAAAAGTGTGAAATAGTATGATGAATAATAAAATAAATGCTTCATAAAATAGAAAAAGAAAATAATATATTAATTTTCATAGTAAAATGAATTTTCCCTGAAAACATGGTTAGTTTATTGTTCAAAGATGCTTTCATACGTTATTTAATCCAAAGTAAAAAATAATTGTTCATCAATATCATGAAAAATTGCATCATTAAATTACCAAAGCCAAATAATTTTTAAAATTACACAATCAGGAATCAAAAGAATTCACTCTATTACACAATTTAAATTTCCTTAAATCCCCCAACTATAATTACAAAATTAAAAAGCAGGATAGAATGAAAATAGGATAACTTCTACAAAATCACTTAAAAGAATAAAAATAAATGTCTACTTGCTCATCTAGCATAGATTTTTAAAATCAAATATTTACTTTTCTCATGAGCATCAAAAATAAATAATAGAAGTAGAAAATTAAAATAAAAAAAGTTTCATTGATTATTTTTTAAAAAGTTGAAGTTATTTTACAAATTTTAACCTGATTTAAGAAAAAGAGATATCAAATATTTCCTTTTTTATCATACACGTGAATAATTAAAAAAAAATAAAAATTCAAAAAAGAGCGTGAATAATTAAAATAGAAAAAGAAAATTAAAATTAAGATTGTTTAGTTTTTTAAAAGCGCTGGGTGAATTTTTAAAATTTAAGCATGTGACATGTGACTGTTCAGAAAAATTTTAAAAATTTAATAAAGTAATTTATAAACGCACAACTTATTCAAAAAAAAAATTTATATTTATGCTATCTAGTAATTTTTTAATTTTGATCTAAAATCATTTGCATCTTAATTTAGTAAATCTTACAAATTTTTTGTAAAAAAGTAAAAGGGTCACAATAAATCAATATGAATGAGTTAGAAATTTTATTTTTATATGTTTACTACCATGTAGTTCTATTTGAATCATAAGAGAATGTTTATATATTCAAATATAATTAAAAAGTTAAAATCTCTCTCTCTCTCCATTTTTTCTTTATTTTTAAATGTTTATTAATTTTCTATTCTTAAATTTTTTTCAATCAATCAGCCTTTCTTCTCTCAAAAAACAGAATAGCTAAATTTTAATATTATTTTTAAATATTATCATTGCTTTATCAAGTTTTCTTAATCTTGTTTATAAAAAATAATTTTCTTAAGATACCAAATTCATAAAAAGATAAACTCAACTTATTTATTTTAAATTTGGAGATTTTTGGTTGAATTTACTTAAAATATTAAATCTTTTACATCAAAATATTTAACTAAAGAATTCTTTAAGATAATATATTTTATGCTTAAAATTACTTCAACATTAATATCCTGAAAGTCTCTGTGCCTACTTGTTATAATAATTTTTTGCTGATCACAGTTATCTTGTTTAGGGATAATTTTCTGTAAAATATTCTAAAAAAATCAATATTTATGAGTTGAGCTTATGTACTTCTGTGTGTCCAGTCATATAAAATGAATTTTCACCTATTTATGAAAAATATTTCAAAAGATTTTATAAATTTATTTGAAAAAATATTAAAAAATAGTAAAATTCATAAATAATAAAAAAGTAATTTTTTATGTACTTCACCTGAAATAAAAACAGAATAATTTATTTTAAAAATAAATATATTAAATAAACATTGAAAAATATTTGTCATTACTTTTTTTCTAAAACTTTGTCTGAATTCCCAAGTTAGGTATGCAAAAGTGCTCAAATGTAAAAAATAAAAATCACATTTTGATAAAATTCCACCCATAAACCACCAAACTATTAAATATGAAAATTATCATTCATTATTTAATATTGTAAATTAAATTATTCATGCATCTCCTTTTTACAAAAAATATCTATCTATTATATAAATATATTTTTGAAATTAGTTAATAATTTTAAAGATAATACTAAATTAAAAATTAAACTCATCACAAACCCTAACCTCAATCTCAACCCAAACCCTAACTCTAACTCTAAAAAAATAAAAAAATTTTTTAATCATATTTTAAAAATGATCATGCTTCTCATCTAAACTAAACAGCCCAATAGTCTCACTACAAACCCTAATTTCCAATAGTAATTATTGTAATTCCTGGTTTAGATAAATGACTCGAATAGATGAGAGCTTACTAAATTTTGAAAAAATGGCAAAAAATAGCCGAAATTGAAGACTATGGATGTAAATTAAGGTGAAATTTTGAGGACTAGATTTGAAAATTTATTAATAATTTAAAAAAAAACTTTTCTTATTTATCAAAATCTGTTATTAAAAAAAGTAAAAAAGCATTCTTAACTTTCCAATTGCCAACTTCCCAATAAACCATTAATCAATTGCCAGATTTTCATAAATAAAAACATAATTTTTCACCAATACCACCTTTAGACACCTTTAATCATGACTACTCCTCTCAACCTGTGAGACCTAGACGCTTTGAAGGAAAATTTACTTTCTTTCAACTACTCATCAAATTACACTGGCTATAAATAGATATGAATCCCTATATTTGCCAGCTAGTAACCAGTCTAGCACAATCTCATGATTCATCCTCTTTATGGCTCACCTAATATAATGAGAGACCTTTAAATTTCAATGAAGAGATAAATTAGTTAGCAAATACTCAAGAGCTATACTTTCCACATTAAAATAATTAATTTTAATCTAAATTTTCAAATTAAATGGATGTAAATATTGCCAAGTTTAAAAAGTTGGAAACACCATTTATTTTTTGATAATTATTAGTCCAATAGAATTTTTTGCAATTTATTCTGAAAATACAGATTATATCAACCTAGAATTGATAGAAATGAAATGATTGAAAGGGAGAATTTACAATAAAATTTTAATTGAATGAAAAAATCTGTTTTCAGAAATCACTTTTATATTTAAAGTTAGTACATGATATATGAATTATTCATGAATTACAAAATTTTCCATTATTTTAAATTACTTATTTTATTTGAGCTGAGAGATGGTCGATATAGTTATTTAACTGAGTAACTATAATACTATTCCATGCTTCTATTATGTATTATTCAAATTCAGCTTTATTTTTGGGGTTTTCTTCTCTACTAATCCCTTCATTTGACTCCAGACTAACTCAATTTGGTTTAAGTCTGGAGATTATTAATATATATTAAATTTACAGTGAATCTATCTTTGTGTAAAATATATAGTATAATACAGGGTCTGGCTCAATCAGTAAAAACTTTTTAATTCGAAGGGTATTTTTAAATCTTTAATCGTCCTCAGGCCTGCAAAAACCCTAAAAATTGTTTGAGCCCATGCTCTCATTACATATTATATACATATATTTTTTGTTATTTTTTAATTAATATATAAAACACTTACTCTACAAAAAATTAAAAATTTGATTTACAGAATTAAAAACAAAAATTAATTATCTTAATACGCCTAACTAAAATGGAGTGATAGCTATTTCACTAATTTTTAATTAGGCGTATTGCTATACATGTTTTAATATAAATAACTTTTTATTGAATAAAATTAAAGATAAATCTAAATGTTCAATTACTTGCCTATATTTCATCTCTTCAAATTAAAGCCTAAATCCCTATTCTAAATTAAAATATTTTATAAACTTTCATAAAAATTGAAAATAAAATGTCATTTTTTGATTATTTAATATGCAGTAACTTCTAAAAGTGTATTTTTTATCATTTTTTATGTTTAAGAGAAAATTAGAACCTAATTGCTAAACTATATTTTAGATTTATGTTTATCAATTCAATTCTAGGCGCTTTATAACTGATAATTTTATCTTTACAAAGCAGATTATAAGTGTTACTTATAAATAAAGCAAAATAATTTTTATTGGGTTGAAAATAAAAATATAAAATAAATTTACTAAATTTGTAACCTATCATTAGAAAGTATAAAAGAAAAATTAGAGGATTGATTTAATTAAATCTAAAAATGTTTGATCGTAAATTTATTAATTTTGACAAAATTTATTGATTCTGAAATATTTAATTTACCCCAAGTTTTTTCTCACTTTAAAAATAACTGAACATATTTCTAAAGAATAATTTCAGGCTTTTAAAAAATACTGAACAAAGCTGTTGATAAAATGGATTTATTTTATATTATATATATATAGTATTACCCTAATGTAATTGCCTTACATTGTAATCGGGCTCATACAAATAGAATACGTATGTTATTTTGGTTTTACTTTTCTTTTTCGAGGATTTTTGATTTTAAGAAATCTTTTTTTTATTATTTTATATTATCCTGTAATTTTATATTAACTCGGAAATTAAAGATTTTTGAATTTTCTTAATTTATGTGAAATGGCTTGATTCTAAACATCAAACTAAAAAATTTAGTAAATAATTTTAAAGTTAATCCGAAAATAGATTACTTGAAGCAAAGAAAATTTATCCTGAATATGCTTCTAATTTTTAAAGAATGTAAAAGATTAAATCTATTCATAAATTTAGTTAAAATAGTTAGATTTAACACTAAAAATCAAATAAATTCTTTCTCGGGAATAATGTTAATTTGAATTATTATCCTAATCGCTGAATCAAATATCAAGAGATTCACTTCATAACTAATTATAAATTAAATTAATTAAGTTGTGTTCAAGTTTGAAATGAAAGGTGAAGTTATTTTACATAAATCTCTAAACAATAACTTCAAACTTTAAAAAAATGTCAAAGAAAATGGAGAAAAAAATGATTTTATTTAATATTATGCTGTAATTTGTATTTATTATTTAATATTTTTCACTCAATTTTTCATTTTATGTTTGGGATTAGCCATTTATTTTTTGATAATATGGATAATATTTGAGAATAGTACTTAATTTTATTAACACCTTTGGAGTTGAAATGGATTTCTTTAAATTTCTAACAAATATCTTTAAAATTTTAACAAATTTAGAGTATTCAATAAAATGATTTTGTGTGATATAATTCTGTAATTTATTAATTACCTTATACCATTTGTTAACTTTTTTAGTTTAGAATTTCCTTATTTCATATTTTAAAATTATCAATTTACTGATAAAAAGAAGATAACTTATTATGAGTTTTACAATAAAAATTTTACATATTCAATTTTTTAGTATTCTCTCTATATTTTTTATAAACGCTCACAGTGTATGAAAATGTTTTCAATATTTTAGGATTTCAAAAAAAAATGGATATTTGGTATCAATCTAAGAAGAAAATAAAAGAATATTTAGTAATGATTTACAAACAGTTTTTCAAACTTGATTAAATCAATATTTAAACAATTTTTAAAAGATAATTTTTGTTCAAAAAAAATAGAAAATTATTTTAATTAATTTTTGAGATAATTTAAATTTTATTAAAAAAATAATTTAACAAGAGCAATAAAGAAACAAATACTTCAAAATTTAATATTATTTTTTTCAACTTTTTTCTTCTTCTGCTTCACTTTTAATATGATTTTTAGAAGATTTTAAAGTTCTTTATAATTATTCATATGATTTTCTATCTTTTTGAGAGAGACTGGGGAAAACTTTATTCATCGCATAATTGAAGTCTCCCATAGAAACCGTTTTCTTTCCAGTTAAAATAGCATTTAATGCACTTTCTTTAACAAGACTACCTAAGTCAGCACCTGAAAAGCCATCAGTTCTTTTATCGAAAGCAATTTGTTTTAAACTAATATCTTAATCAAGAGGAGTTTTTCTTATTAAAGCTTCTAAAATACTAACTTTTTCATCATTTGTGGGGAGAGGAACATACAAAAGTTTGTCAAGTCTACCACCTCTTAAAATAGCTGGATCAATAATATCAGGTCTATTAGTAGCAGCAATTACATAAACTTATTTTCTTCCTTCAAAACCATCAAGTTCTGCTAATAAAGAGTTAACTACTCTTTCAGTAACTTAATTGGTGCTGTCACCTCCTCTCTTTGGTACGAGAGCATCCAATTCATCAAAGAATATAATACATGGAGCTGAGGCTTTGGCTCTACTGAAAACTTATCTGACTGACTTTTCAGACTCACCAACATATTTGTTAAGGAGTTCAGGTCCTTTAACAGAAATAAAATTAGCTTTAGAAGCATTTGCTACTGCTTTTGCTAAAAGAGTTTTTCCACAACCCGGTGGCCCATAAAGTAAAACACCAGCAGGAGAAGCAATATTGAAAGCTTCAAATCTTCCTGGCTCTAATATAGGTAAAATGATATTATTTGTAAGTTCTTTCTTCATTTCATCAAGAGCACCAATATCATCCCATGTAACTTAAGGAATAATAGCAAAACCTTCTCTTTTACCTGTTGGTTATATTTCCTTCAAAGATTTAGCTAAATCTTCTTCTTAAATTTCACATTTTACCTTATACTTAATCATATCTTCTTCATTTACTTTATAAGTTATTTGTAATTATTTCTTTAAAGTAGTTTCTTCTTTATGATTTTATTTATTTTTATTAGCTTCTTCTCCTTCACTATCAATGTCTTCATCTGAATCACCAATTTCTTCACCATCACTGCTGCTGTCGCTCCATAATTCTTGTTCCATTTTTTCCACTTTAGTTTGAGCTTCTTTTTCATTAGAATTGCTATTATTTTAAGTTTATTCAGCTTCTTTTTAAGCTTCAGATTATTATTATAGCTAAATATGTTCTACTATCATAGGAAATTATATAGAATCATCCTCTGCTTTTAATTTTTATACTAAATTTGCAATACGTTGCACTGCATAAACACCAGCTTTTTTAATTAGAGCATTTAAATCAGCAGGGACATAACCAGGAGTGTCCTTAGCTAAACTTTCAATACTGATTGAAGAAGCAATAGGAATTTCTTTTAAAATGGTTTGTAAAATTTCAACTCTAGATTTTTCATCTGGAACAGGGAGACTGATTTCACTATCAAATCTTCCACTTCTTCTAATAGCCATTTCAAGAGTTTCAGGACGAGAGGTTGTTGCAATAACAAAAACATCATTTGGTAATTTATCAAGACAACTAAGTAACTCTGATACAATACGACGTTCCATTTCCTTAGAAGCTTTATCTCTACTTCCAGCAATAGCATCTATTTCATCAATAACAATGACTGAAGGAGAATTTTCTCTGGCCTCACGGAAAAGGTTTCTAATATTTTTTTCAGATTCTCCACTTACACCTCCAATAATAGCAGTGCTCTAACGGAAAAAGAAAGGATGATTATGATTCTCCTTTAAATCCTTGCAAATAGCTAAAGCTAAAGCAGTTTTACCACAACCAGGAGGCCCAGTCAATAGAATACCCTTGGGAGGTTAAATATTTAAAGTTTCAAAAATCTTTGTATTTTCCAATGGCAAGTATATCTATTATTTAACTGAATTAATAATATTAGAAATACCACCAAGCTAATCCAAAGAAGGAACCTATTTTATAAAATTAAAATTTTCATTATGATTTAAAACAACTTTCAAAGTTAAAATAAATGAATAAAATTCTTTCTCTTAAAAATTATTGAAAAATAATTAAATTTATTTTATTTTATTAAATTGAGTGAAACTTTAAAGTATAAATAGAACTTTAAATTCATTGGCAAATCAAATATTTCATATTGATGGGAGTTAAAAATCTTGATATTTTATTGTGATCATTTTAATGATCATAAAGAAGATTATTTTCTTTTAAAAATCTATTTTTTATTGGGAAACAATTATTAATTTAATCCAAAAATTTTCATTGAATGAAGCCTTAAATATTGATTTAATTTAAACCAATAATAATTTTAAAACAAATCAAATTTTTATTAGCTCATTCAATAACTCCGCCTAATAAAATATAATGCTTGATGGTAGATAAAAGTGTAAAAATCTTGATATAAAAATATCTATTGGTAATTGAAGAAACTACTTGCTCTTTGTAAAATAATCTTTTTATTTTGGAAACAATAGACTTTATTCAAAAAGTGAAAAACTGAATGAAGCTATAATGAATAAACAGATTTGGATTAAAGCAATAATAAAATCAAATTATTTTAATTCATCCAATCACTTTGCCTTATTAAATATTTCCTATTGATGACATTTTGTGCAAAAATCTTGATATAAAAATCTCTATTTTGATCATTATCAAAAAACTTATTTTTGACAAAAAATCTATTTATCTTTGGCAAACTATAAATTTCATCCAAAAATTTATCATTTTTACTAACTTTATTTGCATTTTTAATATTAAATTACCTTTGATAAATCGATTTCTTCAAATTTTTCAGAATTTTCGTCATCATCTTCTTCTTTCTACTTATTTTTTTTCAAGCGCTTGCGTATTTCAGGCTCTAAGATGTCTTAATCAGGGTCTAATTTATTTTTAATATAGGGTAACTACTTATTGATACCCTTAGATTCTGTTTCTGCTTTTTATGGGTGTTACTTTTGGAGGAAAATGTCAATTTCCTTTTTTAATAGCTTCTCAGGAGTTCTTTTATATTATGGGATTGACTATATAAAGTCTAAAATATCTACATTTAAAATATAACTATTATCACCTTTCTTAGAAGCCTTTATCTAACTATAAACTTCTGTTATTTTATCTTGAAGTTTATCAGTTAAGCTTTTCTTTTGAGACATTTATGAAAAATAACTATCTAACTAACTAGTAGTCTAGAATAAATAAACTTTTATTCTTGTTGTATTTTATTTTAATATAGGATATAAATAAGCTAGATACTCCTACAATTAATATTTAAAAACAAAAATTAGTTATTAATTAATTAATTCAGTTGGCAGTAGAATCTTTTGACAGTCTTTTATTTTTTAATTGTATGCAATATAATCTAATTTTATCCGATTGATTATTTTTGCTCAATCTTAGATCTCTCAAACACTAACTAACAAATAAACAAACTATCAAACTATCAAATTATCAAAAATCAAACACTTCAAACCTGATTAATAAATCATGCTAAGCATTTTTTCTATAAATTTCAATAATTTTTTAATTTATCATATTTTCCATTAATTTCTTCATAAACACCTACATAAAAATAATAAAATAAATTTTGATGAGTTATCAAAATATATTTTTTTCATCCTCTCAGAAATCTAAAAAAAGTTTAAAATTGAATAAATTGTAAATCTTTTTTAAAAATAATTATGAAAAAACTAGAGCTTTACCTGTGAAGTTATCATGATTGATTAATTGTGGGTAGAATAAAATAAATTTTTATAAGTTATAAATATGTTTATCAAATAATGTTGAATTATTTCTCAATATTTAATAAAATGTTCTGGAAATAAAAGCTAAAATAACTTTTTTTAAATGCTCTCAGAAAATAAAAATAATTTTATGAGTTAAAATTGAACTCACCATTTTCATTTCATGTTGCTTTTGGTCAAAAAAATAGTTTTCAAAATTTAAAAGTCTAAATAGTGTCTTCTTTTTCTCAACATATTTTACCTTTTTAAGAAATTCTTATTTTCAAAGATTGGGGTTGGGGTTGGGGTTGGGGTTGGGGTTGGGGTTGGGGTTGGGGTT
>JH720333.1:0-117806 GCA_000231825.2 Tetrahymena elliotti 4EA
CAAAAAACCATAAGTAAAAATTAAATTAAACAAAAAAATTGCAATATAAAACAAATAATAATATGGAGAAATCTTTAAAAATTCATATTATTTTTATTTCAAATTATATTTATTTTGGGTAAATAATTTTCAGTTAAGTCATTATTAAACAAAAGTAATTAAAAATGTTAAATTAAATTATTAATGATCAAAATTTTAATACTTCATGATAAATAATATAAATCAAAATTTTAGATAGAAAAATATTTTGATGGAAATGATTCAGTTAATATTACTAAAATGTGGAATTTAATAAATCATTAAAAACTATCAAAAACATTTTTCACTATTTTTTGTTTGAGTTTTCAATGGCTATTTTAAAGTTTAATTAAAAAAATAAAGGAAATTTTTGTTTCAAATTTTAAGATTATTTTCAATGAAATTTTAAAAATTCAATAAAAAATATTTTGATGGAGATTGTTCTATGAATTCAAAAAAAATTTGTAAATTTAATATTTTTATGAAAACTAAATTAAACTGTAATTTATTATCATTATTTTAATTAATATTTTATGATCTATCTGTTTTATATATTTGATTTAATATTGAGAAATTAATTAAATTTGTTAAAAAATTAATAGTTTGTTCTTTTAAAAAAAATGATAAAATAAAAACCATAATTTTTCAAATAGAAAAGGTAAAATTTATTACAAAAAATAAATGTTCTTATTTTAATTATTTTAAACAAAATTTTAAAATTAAATAAATAAACTTTTATTTTTTTAAAAAATATTATTTTATCATTTTTTATTTTAGTAATTAATAAATTTTTATTAAATTGTAGACCTAAAAAAATAAAAATGCTCTTTTACTTTTAAAAAATAGTTGAGTGAAAACAAATCATTTTTTTAGAGTTAAAAAATGAAGCTCTATTTTACATTCTCAATAATTCATTTATTTGCTTTAATTTTGGATAAATAGGTAATTAAGATTACATATTTTTTTTCTAAAAGTAACAAAATTTATTATTTTAATTTATGAAAAATAAAAAGAAAAAATAATTTAAAGTTTTAATTGATAATTTCTTTTAAAATAATTGTGAAATAATGTTCTTAAAATGATACATTCTTTTTTGTCTAAAAAAAATAATAGATTTTTAAAATAGATTTATTAATTTATTAATTGGGTCTTTGATTTTAAGGAAAATAATTTAACTAGAAGAAGTTAAGCAAATCTGACAAAAGATTTAAATTGAAAGATTATTTGAAGATATTCTTTGATTAATTTATTTAAGATTATAAACTAATAAATTTGATTGAGGTATTTAAAATAGTTTGAAAAAAAAATTGATTTGATAAAATATCAATAATTATTTAAATAAAAAATTAAGTTAATTAAAATGAATTAAAAAAGTTAAGAGTTTTATAAACAAATAGAATAAAACCAAATAGCTAAATTATTAAAGTAAATTGGATGGAACGAATTATTGGAGGTAGTAAGTAATCGTTTCAATGTATCAGATATATTAGAGATATTTTAAAATAAAAAAAAAATTGTTATCATATTCAGTGATATCTAAGATAACATACTACAAAAAGCAACAATTAAAGTTTAGCTCTGTAGTTACTAATAGAGATAGAGTTCTACAGGTACAATAAATGATGAAGAACAATAAAAGTATATATATTAGGCAATTGCTTAGTTTGTGACTATAATAAACCTAGTATAATTGAAGATAGAAAAGTATAGGTATTATAAATATGATATGAGCACTCTTTTAAGTGAATAAAGTAAGGAAGTAGATGAATAGTTTAAAAATTAGTTTATCTCTAAGCTTCCATAACTTGTTGATTTCATTAAGAAAAATGATACTTGTCTAATAAATGAATTAACTCCTTCAAATATTTATGTCTGTGAGGATAATTCTATAATACTAAAAGATAAAAATGATATTAAGAAAAAGTTACTTTACTCTTATAAAAATATTTTGAGGACAAAGCAAGACTAATTCTCTTTTTTGATGGCAATAGTGATTTTGATGTTAGATAATTTAAATTCGTTTCCTTTTGAGACCTATCCAAATAATAAAAGAACATTTATTATTGAAGATTTTAAATAGGGTAAAATTCCTAAAGAAGTTTAGATCAATTAAAAAACTACTCTATTTAAAATATCTATGATACTATTTGCATCTTTAGGAAAAGATTCTTCTTCATTAGTAGAGAAATTGTAAAATGAATTAAAAACCATCAAAATTAATTTTGAAGAAAAAAACAAACAAATTATTGATCCCCCAGCTCTTAAGAGATTTTAAAGTTCTTTGGAAAATATGAATTATGATAACAAAAATAGTGCTTCATAGAAAAATTTATACACAGAATAAGATAAATTAATTACCATAGATACAACAAAGAATTTAAAATTATCTTTAAATAAAAAAGAGACAAATAAGCAGGTTTATTAAGAAGTAAATCTAAATGAAAAATATTACAAAAGTAGCCATCCATCTTTAAATAAAATTAAAAGTGAATGTGACAAAATGAAATTAATTTAACTAGACCTTATCTTTAAGTTTAAATGCATCGACAAAAAGATTTGCTTTTAATAGTTCTCCCCAGACGATTACACAAATTACATTTGTTAGATTACTAAAAATTAGGCAAATTTGTAGACTTTG
This sequence comes from Tetrahymena elliotti 4EA, assembly GCA_000231825.2. Classification (NCBI taxonomy): domain Eukaryota; phylum Ciliophora; class Oligohymenophorea; order Hymenostomatida; family Tetrahymenidae; genus Tetrahymena; species Tetrahymena elliotti. The sequence continues at coordinate 2,657 of JH720333.1, forward strand.
TCATTAAAAAGCAATAGAACATTTTTTAAATCTGAACATATCAAAAAAATTGCAGACAGTTTGAAATAATCTAATTAAGAGTTAATCAATCTTGATTTTGATTTTTAAAATGCTTACTAATTTAATCGTTAATTTATTGAAGAAGTATTTGCTAATAGTAAAAAGATTAAAACATTAAAACTTAAAGCTAAAGATAGTCACTTTGTAGATGAGGATTTAAAGCCTTTTGAAGAGAAACTTAAAGATTTTAGAAATATAAGTTAATTCGAATTAGATTTCTCTGCTAACATACAAATAAGTGAATTAGGTATGCGTTCTATAATAGAGGGTTTGGCAAGTTTTTGTTAGAATCTTGAAGAGCTCATTTTAAAATTTTCTACCAATGACAATATGAAATCTGAAGCTTTTAATAATTTCAACATAAAAACATCTAGAATGACAAAATTAAAAAAATTGCATTTAGATTTCTCCTCTAATAAACATTTTGATAATAATTTCTTAGAGATAATTTCACATTGCATTCTATAAAATAAGAGTTTATAAGATTTTTCCATCAACTTAGATTCAAATAATTTAATTTCAGATCATTCATTTGAAGATTTATTATAAAAGCTAAGTTAGTGTAATAATTTGAATAGCTTAGAATTAATCTTTAATAACAACGATTTAATTACAAATACATCTTTCTAGAAAATTGAATACATTGGAAAACGTTTAAAATGTTTTAAGTTAGAAATGGCTAAAAATAATCAATTAACTGATTATTTCCTCAATTAAATTGGAAAATTAATAAAAAATAGTATATATATTGAAGATTTATTGCTTAATTTTGAAGAAAATAACAATTTTACAGAACAGGGTATACTCCTTTTGACCTAATAATTATCAAACAAAGACTAAAATTCTTCTCTTAAAAGCATTTCTCTTAATCTTAGTAAATGCCAAAATTCTAATAATGAATGGGCCTGCTAAATTGCTAAGAATTTAAATTTCTGCTTAAACCTAGAAAAAATAAATATTAGCTTAAATTTAAATTAGAATAATGAAGACAATGGTTTTAATCTTTTTTCACAAGGGTTGTCTTAAAAATAAAAATTAAAAGAATTATCTTTAATATTCACTAAATCAGTATTTATAGTTGATCCTTTTTCTGACATTTAGAATGCTGATTGTGCTTTTCCTAATCTTTAAATTTTATCTTTAAAGTTTTAAAATTCTCATGTTATAAGTGATTAAACATTAATTAATATTGGAAAAATAATAGGAATGATGGATATTCCAAAGAAAATTGAACTTATATTTACAGATAATTCAAATTTCACAGATGAAGGAATGATGGCACTCTTTTAAAATTCTAAATTTGAATAAAATTAATTAGAAGAGCTAATTATTGAATGCGTAAGAGAAAATAGTATCACTGATGAAGGATTCACAAATATGTTAAAATCATTATCAATGACAGATAGTTTGAAATGCTTAATACTTAATTTTAATAATCAAAAATTTTCTGACAAATTACTAAAGAAGATAGAGATTAATTTAAGTCAAACAATTAATTTAGAATAAATTAAATTGCATTTTTCTTAATCTAAATTTACTGATTTAGGAATCATTTCACTTTCTCAATTCTTGAGCTATTAGACAAAATTAACTAAATTAGATTTAAACTTAAGCTCATTGATGAATCTATCTAAAAAATCCTATTAATTTCTTAAAATGGCTCTTTCTAAGAATTAAAACTTAACTGATTTTTATCTTAATCTTAGCCAATAGTATGAACTAAATGATTAAGGGTTTTAATTTTTATGTTAAGGTATTGGATGCACTAAAAGTATCTAAAATCTATCTTTAAATCTAGATTAAAATAATTTATTAACTAACAAATCTTTCAAGTATTTATCAGCTGCAATTATTTAATGTGAATTTTTGAGATAATTAGACCTAAATTTTGATAAAAATGACAACATCAATTCCTAGGGCTTTATTGATCTTTGTAATGGAATTAAAAAAGCTAAATATCTATCTCATTTAACACTAAAAATGTATAACAATACTAAAATAAGAGGAGAAGACATGAAACATCTAGCATAGGCATTTAAAAGTAAAAATTAGCTTTAATTATTGAATGTCAATCTATCTAAAATTGAAGGTTATCTAAGCTAAATAACTTTAGAATTTGTAGATTGCGTTAAAACACTTCAAAGTTTAAAATGTTTTAATCTCGAATTCAATTCTTTAAAAGCTGTAGATAGCACATTTATGAATAGTTTAAAGGAAGGATTGAAAGAATGTAGACTTCTCAAAGATTTATTAATAGATTTTCAAAATAGCTAAGTAAACTTAAATTAATTAAAGGAGTTTTGTAAAGTATTTTCAAGTTTAAAAAATATTTCTACAATACAAATTTACTGCTCAGGTCACCCTGATGAAGTAGAAAACACAAAAAGAAATATATAATCAAATATAAATAATAAAAAAGATGTTTAAATAAATGTTGATACTCAAAGATAAATCTGATCAACATCAAAATTTGAACATATATTATCTTTATATAAAATCTAAATTAGATATTTAATAATTATTTTTTTTAAATACATACATAACAATATATTAATATTGAGTTATAAAATCAATACAAATACTTTAAAATTCATTATTTGTTTGAAAATAATTTAATTTTCTATTTCTAACTTCTATATTTTTTTAATAGGCAAAGCAAATAAAAAACATTTTGTTAATTTTTAAAATATTTTTCTCATAAAAATGAAAAATAAAAATAATTAGGATATAAAATTTTCTGTATTTAAGAAATAAATACTTTTAAAATAATAAGAGCTGATATAAAAAATTAAATTTTTTCATAAAAGTTTTTTAAATAAATTTTCAAACGATTTTGTATGATTAAAAATAAAAAAAGCTTGTTGAATGATTTTGAGAATTGAATAAATATTAAAATAAATTAAATGAATAATCAAATTTATTTAGGATATCTTCTTCTTGATAGTTCAACATCATGAATGATTTATTCATCATCATCATATTGAATTCTAGTCTTACTTCTTTGTTCAGTCTTCTAATTCCTACTGTCTTTCCTTAAGCAATATATTAAAAGAATACCTATTAATCCAATTACAAAGAAGATTTTTGCAAGAGAAATAGTATTTTATTCATCTTTGGGTTATTCTACTTAAGGTTTTTAGTCTTGTTCTACATCTTTTTAGATACAATATTTCTTGTCAACATATTTGCAATTCTCATCAAAGAAGAGTGAAGTACTATAATTAAATTTGCACATAATTTTATCTGCTTTGACTGCTACAGGTTATCTAGTTATAGTACCTTTTTGATCATATGACAAGCATAAAAGCTAGTTAGTTTTATTACTAGAATTGATAGGATACTCCATTTCAAATTCTTAGGGTTTAGTTTGAGTATTAGTTTCAGCTAAGATTCTTTTAGATTAAGATTCAGTGTACCAAAGAGTTAGTAATGGGTGAGTATTCTTGCATTCAGCTCCTTAACAAAAGTAGTTATTTTTTATGTAAGCTAATACCATAGCACTAGGATTAAAAGATGGGTGTGTTTATTCATCTTATTCCTCTAATAAGGTGCTTGTTTTGTTTTATCCGAAATCTTCTGAGACAAATTTTGTCTTAAACTTTTAGCCAGGCTATTAAGCTTGAGCAATAATCTTAAAATTTGTTTATCCTAAAACAAGAGATTTGTTGAATTATTCTGGCTTGATAAAATTTAAAAATTCTAAAATTAATAATTTCTGTTGATTAATGGTTTCGTGAATAGCAGAAATATCTTTTTGATCTTTTTCTGATTTACTAGTAATCTAACTAATTTTATTTTCATTTTATGAAGTTAATAATTACACAGGCTTTAAAATTTGGTCCTCAAAATCTGACTCAGCTAATTTGTCTTTAAAATTGGATAAAAAACCTTTTATGTTTAATAAGATTTGCTCAGATGTATTTGCTTCTTTGCATACCCCTAAGGAGTTCTCAAAAGTAAACTATTCGTTTTCTTTGCACTTCAAACAATTCTTGCTGTTCTTATCAGGTATTTCATAGACTTAATTGCAGTTATATAAACATTATCTTCCATTTGATTTGATGAATTAATCCTTAGAGCATTCTTTCAAACAACTTTTCTTGTCTGCAGAATAAAAAGTGTTTTTAGGGCATTTTTAAACACATTCATTTCCAAAAGTTAACTCATTTTTATCACAGTTTTCACTACAGTATTTATTGTCCAATGAAATCTTTCTATTAACACATTATGAAGCTAAAATACATTTATTAAATTGATTCTTATCACCAAACTCATAAATTAATTCGCCTTCTGGACATTATGAGGCACATTCAATTAATTTAATATTGCCCTTTGTTTCTTCTCTGATTATTTCCTCGCACACTCTGCAATACTTAATTCCATCTTCTACTTCTAAAATTTCATTTTCTCCACATTTTTCAACACATTCTTTCTCATCTGAAGAAATAAAATTCTTACATTCTTATTATTTATCTAAACAAATTCTGTTTTTTTGATCTGGTATTTAAGTATCTTTGCATTTACTTGCACAATTAATCTGATTTTCTCCTTCTATGCTAATTTAATAGTATGCTTCAGGACATTTTTGCAATTTACAGTATTTTTATTCTACTTTATCATCTTAGTCTAGCTTTTGATAAACTACACCATCATCACATTTTGAGGAACATATGCTTTTTTCTTCATCAATAATAAATTCATCGCATCTCATCTCACATTTGTTGCTATCTTTGAAAGTAAAATATGGTTTTTCGCATTTCTCCAAACAAAAAAAACTCTCAAAAACAAAGCCTTCACATTCTGAATCCGCAATACACTTATTTTACTTTTTATCTACTATTTTATCTCCACATCCTTTGCAATATTTTCCTTCGAGGATACCCAAACATGATTCTTCATCAGTCAAACATTGAAGCTAGAGCAAATCAATAACTTCATCTTCTTTGCAGTAAATGCATTCTGAATCTTTAATGTATCCCTCACATTGATTACTTTCTAGGAGACATTTTTAGTTTTTTCTATCAATTATCTCATTTTCTTAGCATTTAATACATTTATTTTCTTTAACATAACCTCTACACTCTTTCTCGTTTGCTAAACATACCTTGTTTTCTTTATCTTCGATTTCTCCTTGCGCACATGTATTTACGCATCCATCTTTTTTGCTTGAAGTGTACTAAACTTAACTTTTACACGAAGCACAAAATTTAAATTTATCAATTTTTTTGTATTCAAAAGAGAATTCACCATCAGCACATTTTTCTATACATTAATTTTTAGAGTTAAGATATTTGGAGCATTCACATTTTTCTGTTGGGTCACTATAGTTGCAGTCATTTTTGCTTTCGTTTTCATCAGCAGAAGTAGCTATTATCTATATAAGCAGAATAAAGACAAATGCTAAAATAGACTTTTTGTAAATCTTCACCATTTTTAATATATCTAAATTCTTTTACTTTTTAATTAAATATCTTGATTTATTAATTTCTGATACCTAATGATATGATACAGATATTTTTGATAGAGAAAAAAGAACAAAAAAAAAATTAAAAAGATTATATTCATAAAATTCTAAAATATCTTAAACACACTCTCTATCTCTCAAAACAAATTTTAAAAATAATGTGTTAGTCATAAAACTACAGAATGATTTAAAATTAATCTTCTTCATTAACAACAAAAACAATAATGCATAATCAAATAGAGGAAGAAAAGCTCTGCAGTAATATAAATTGATTTTTTTAAAATGGAAGAATTTTATTTATTTTTTAAAAAATTTATTAATTAAAATTAAAAATATTAAATAAATTTAATTGATATAATCATGGTATATAAAAATAAAATATTTGATTTGAAATAACATTGAACAAATTGAAAATATTGAGATTACTTTTGATCCAAGAGTTTTAAAAATAAGGGAATCATAAAAAAATTTTTTTCAGAGTTTTTTTCCAAGTCAGTATCTACTTTAAATAAATATATCAAAATTAAAAAAAATAATCTTGTTATTTTTTACAAATTTATATAAATTTTAAAACAAATTATTGAATTTAGATAAAAATTTAATTTTATCAAAAAAAGAAATGCTAGTGTTTTTATTAAAAGTAATTTTTATCGATTCAATTAAATGATAATAAAATTAATCTTTTTAATTTTTTAAGTTATAATCTTAATCTTTATGAGCCCATATCACTAATATTATTTCCCCTTTTAAAAATTACCAAAATAAATAATGAATAATAAAACATTTAAAAGAATAGAAAAAAATATTAAGAACCAAACAAATAATAATTAATAAAACCCAATTAGGAAATTTCTTGCAAATTAAAGTTTTTTTTATTTATTCATTCCAAAATACATAATTAAACATTATGTTTACCTGAGGTCGAGAGTTAAAGTTTAGAGCTTAAAGTATTATGCTAAACCATATCCAAATTCTAATGCATCTATTTCGCCAATATTATTCATCCTTTTAAAAAAATTATTAAAATAAATATTGAATAAAGAAATATTTAAAGAATGAGAAAAGTCTAAAAATTTGAACAAAATATTAAAAGAATAAATAAAAATTAATTAATGAGCAAGTAAATGTTAAGTAAACAAGCCAAATTTGTAAGTTGCTCACATTTATTGATTTAAAAATGCAAACAAAATATTGAAACACTATTTTTACTCGAGGTCAAGAACCAAAGTTTTGAGATTAGAACATTATTTTAAGCCAGATCCTAATCCTTATATGCCCTTTTCACCAATTTTATTGTAACTTTTAAAAAATATAAAAATAAATTATTTAAAACAATGAGAAAAACACAAAAATTTGAATGAAATCTGAAAAGAAAAAAAATTAATGAATGAGCCAAACATTCAAGTAATAAACCAAAGTTTTTTTTAATTTCTTCATTCAAAAATACAATTATAAAATTTAAACACTATTTTTTACCTGAGCTTAAGAGTCAAATTTTAAAGATTTGAGCATTATGCTAAACTAGATCCTAATCTTTATGGACCTATTTCACTGATATTATTCATCCTTTTTAAAAATTATATAAAAATAAATTTTGAATAATCAAATATTAAAAAGAATGAGAAAAACTTAAAAATTTGAGTGAAATTTTAAAAGAAAAAAATAAAAATGAAGAAATGAGCCAAACAAATACAGTTAATTTAGCCAGAGTAACTGGTATATTTCTTTTTTTATTTAAATATTTATATATACATTGATATTCAAGTAAAAAATAAATACGCGGGTTATCCCAGGTGAATTAGATGTATAAATTAATTAAACCCAATTATTAGTCACTCTTAAATTAAAGTTTTTTTCATTAATTCATTCAAAAATGCATAAAAAAATTGAAAAACTATTTTTACAGAAGGTCAAGAACCAAAGTTTAAAGATTAGAACATTATGCTAAGCCTGATCCTAATCCTTGTAGACCAATCTCACCAATATTACTTCCCCTTTTAAAAAATTATATGAGAAAGACATAAAACTTTGAGTTAAAAAGAAAAAATAAAAATTAATGGATGAACCAAACAAATAATAATAGCCAATCATTCACAAATATTTTTTTATTTATTCATTCAAATATACAAATATAAAATACTATTTTTACCTGAGGTCAAAATTCAAAATTTAGAGATTAGAGCATTATGCGATACCTAATCCTAATCCTTATGCACCCTTTTCATCAATGTTATTGCTCCTTTTAAAAATTATAAAAATAAATATTGAATAATGAAATATTTTCACTGAGAAAAACTTAAATATTTGAATGAAATTAAAAAGAACAATAGAAATGAATAAATTAGCTAAACAAATTTCAGGTAATCAAATTCAATATGTCATTAGTTGATAAATTAAATTGTTTTTAATTTGTACATTCAAAAATGCATAAATAATATTTAAAAATATTTTTACTTGAGGATTAAAGTCAAAGTTTAGAGATTTGAGCACTATGCTAAGCAAGATCCTAATCCTGTTATGCCCTTTGAACCAATTTAATTGTGACTTTTAAAAATTACAAAAATAAATATTGAATAAAGAAATATTTAAAAGAATGAAAACAACATAAAAATTTGAATGAAATTTCAAAAGAAAAAATAATAATGAACAAAATAAACAAATATCAAGTAATCAAACCCAATTAGTAAGTTGCTCATAAATTAAAGTCTTTTTATCAACTCATTCAAAAAAGCATATTTAGTATTTAAGCACTATTTTTACCTGAGGTCTAGAGTCAAATTTTAAAGATTTGAGCATTACGCTATGCAAGATCCTAGTCTTTATCCTCCCATTTCATCAATGTTATTAATCCTTTTAAAAAATTAAAAAATAAATATTGAATAATCAAATATTTAAAAGTATTAGAAAAACATAAAAATTTGAAAGAAATAAGAAAAGAAAAATTAATGAATGAGCCAAACATATATCAGTTAGTTGCTCTTAAATTAAAGTTTTCATTTTATTTACTCACTCATAAATGCATATATAACATTAAAAAATTATTTTTACGAGAGGTCAAGAACCAAAGTTTAGAGATTCGAACATTATGATAAGGCAATGCCTAATCCTTCACCTTTTTCACCAAGATATCTCTTCCTATTAAAAAATTAAAATAAAAAAATTGAATAAAGAAATATTTTTAAGATAAAAATTTGAAAATAATCAATTCAAAGTACCAAAGTTGTAATTAAATTAAAATCTTTGTTAATTAAATATTGAATAACCATATTTTCTTTATAAAAATTCAAGTTTTAGAGATTTGATTGTTTTTAAAAAAATAAATAAAAAAACATTATCCTTCAATTAATCTGCCTTTAATTAATTTATATTATTTGTCATTTTACCTTAAATTAATGTGAAGATTTAAGTAAGAAGTTAATTTAGATTTTAGTAACTTTTAATTTATAAAAATTAAAATATATTAATATCTCTATGGAATTTTAAATACTTCAGACAGACTTCTATAATATTTTTTTTCTAAAATCAACATTTATTATTTTTTTAAAATTTGTTTAGGTAGTAAATTGAATATATTGAATATGTTATAATAAGAAAAATTAGATTAACTTTTTCAAACAAAATTTTGCTTAAAAAACAAATTGAGTAAATCTAAATGATAACATAAGTACCAAATTTCTCTCTTTCTATTTAATACCTTCAAGTGTTATTGATAAATAAATCTTATTTGAAGTTAAGCAATAATTAAATAAAGAAAGAAAAGCTCGTTAATTTTTTAAAATATATTATTTTTAGAGTATTTGAAAAACATGGATTTTTAAATGTCTTCTAAATCTGAAACTCATTTTGATGGTGAGGATGATGACTTGTAAATCTTTTAATTAGTATTAAGTAAAATAATTATAAATTAAAATTTATTTATTAAATATTTTAATTATTTAGTTAAAAAAAGTAATAATTTTTAGACTAAGAAAGTGTTAATTTATAGTCAAATTTCTAAAAGATTTTTAGGAAAAATGGAAATATCAAATTTGTTTATTAAATTAAATGAAAATAGTTTGAAATGAAATTTGAGATTTTTAAAAGATTTCGAGAAAACAAAGCAGCCCTATTTTATCTAAATAATTATGTTCTATCATAAAAAAAATAAAATGAAATAGCATTGTAAATATTAAATTTAAATTTTTAATTTTATTTTGGAGAATATTAATTTATTTTCTGAATATTAAATTAAAAATTTAAAATGAATTTATTTAATCTATTTTATACTTATCAGAATGAGCATATAAGCCCAAAGTATATTTTATCAAAAAACATAAAATTAAAAAGAAATAAATAAATTAAAGGCCAGGCAAAATCAAATACTATTATTCCTATTGTTAAACCTCAAGTATTAAAATATTAAATTATTAGCACATAAAATTTAATGAAAAAACTATGCTCTAACATAAAAATAAAAATTAAATTGTATTGTAAGATAATTCTTTTTTAAATTTAATAATATAAAAATTTTCATTTGAATTACAAATCCTAAAAGTTTTTGATTTGATACACAAAGAGTTATTGGTCTTGAGAATGATATAGATTTAAATTAATATCTTTCTCATATGTTTAAAAATGAGTAAATAATAAGTAAGCAATACACTACAAAGAGTCAATAATATCATGAATTTTCATTTTTATCTTTATTTATTCAGATAAATTTTAATGGAAAAATATGTTTTTATTCCAACCATTTTTAATTTTTAAGATAAAATTTTGCTTTATTTTGAGAAACTTTTATGTATTGAAAAGAAAATTTTGTATTGAATAGTAAATTTCTGATATTTTTGTTTGGATGAAATTTTAAGCTTAAATGAAAATTATTGTGAAGAGATATACAAAATATATTTAAAAATGAATGAATAATTTATAATAATTAATTAAATTATTTATATAAAGGTTTTATTTATTTTAAGATTTTTTGTTTGGTTAAGATAGTAAAATTTCTTTTATTTTTTTTATAATTTATTTATTTATTATTTTTGTTGATTTATTTATTTATTTTGAATAGCTTATTTTTTTATTTTTTTCAATTATCTTCATAGTAGTTAGAGTGAAGTTAGAGTCTACGTTCATCAGCAATAGGACTCTCTTCAACGACGATGAGAACTTGATCTATGTCTACTAACTTTTTAATAATTTGTGAGTATATTTTTTTTAATTTAGTGGCATCTTCTTCTGATTAGATAAGATCGTTTTCTAATAATTGTTTAAGGATATATTCAATAATAGTTCTTTATTCGAAACCATCTATTTAATTTCATAAAATTTATTTAATAAATATAATGAGATTATTTATTAAATAAGAATGCAATAAATTTACTTTATCTTTCAACTTCCATTCCGTCTTGGCCTTTTGTTGAAATTCGAAGATTTTCTTCGATTTCTAAATCCTTAACAGTTTAAATAACTAATTTTCTCATGTTTAAATATTCTTCATATGTAATTTAGATTTTATTATCTTTCTTTCTTTTTTGCTATTCTCTTTGTTCAATTTCTTCTTGCTGTTTTTTAAAATTAACATGATTAGTATAAACTTAATAAATATAATAAATTTTACAATAATGTTTTGATATAATTGTTCGGTTTAGATTTAGTTTATTTTTTATTCTTCTTCTTCTTCTTGGAGGATTTCCAATGAACCTTTTTCTATTTTAAGGATGGAGTTACTGAGTAATCTAGCAGCTTCCTTAACGAATTCTGGAGTTACTTCAGTTTTGATGTTAACTCTAGCTAAGGCTTCACTGAGTCTAATAAGAGATTCAAGTTATCTGACAGTAATTCTGTATGAAGTATTTTAAGCACTTGAATCATTTTGTCTAAGTTTAACATATGATTTTTGTAATTCGAGAGCAGCTTCACGGGTGAAAATAGGCTTGATAGTTCTTGCAAAACGAATGTATTTTGATAAATCTTCAGTGCTGATTTCAGGATTAATAATTTTTCCAGAAGTTTGATGAATATTGACAATGTGTTAGGCAATCATTCTGTCTGATTATTCATTACATTCATCTAAAATGACAAAGAATAAATCAAAACGAGAAAGAATGGGAGCGCTAATATCTAAGTTATATTTTAAACTCTTGGATTTATCGTATCTACCAAAGATAGGATTAGCAGCAGCTAAAATACTGGCTCTTGAATTCAAAGTAGCTTGAATACCAGCCTTAGAAATAGAGATGGTTTATTGTTCCATAGCTTCATGAATGGCAACTTAATCCTTTTTATCCATCTTGTCGAATTCATCAATACAACAAATGCCTTAATCAGAAAGCATCAAAGCACCAGCTTCGATACAGTTTTCACCAGTTTCAGGATCCTTGGAGACACTTGCAGTCAAACCAGCAGTTGTAGAGGCCTTACCAGAAGTGTAAACAGAACGAGGAATAAGTTTATTGACATATTTAAGGAATTGTGATTTAGCAGTAGAAGGATCACCAACCATACAAATATTGATATCACCTCTCAAGTTAATACCTTCTTCAGTTTTCTTATTGATACCACCAAAAAGCATGAGCAAAATACCCTTTTTAACTTCCAAATGACCATGGACAGTAGGACATAAACTAGATGCTAATCTTTCATAAACATTGCCACTTTTACTGATTTTTTCAATATCTTCAAGTTCTCTTTAAGAAAAATCTGATAAAACCTTAGCTCTTTCTTCTTCTTCAGTCAATTCCTTTTATTTAAAATTGTTTCTTATTAATATTATTGCTTAGAAATTATTATTCTTTTTTAATTATTTTTTGCCACATTCAAAACAATCTTTTTTTAATATTTTGCTAACTAAAACAATATAAAATTTTTGTTAAAATTATCAAGATATTTCTAAATTTGCTTAATTATTTTTGCTCTTATTAAATAAAATCTAAATAAATTACGAGATTTTCTTCTTCTTCTTAATTCCATAGATTGAATCTGCTTTTCTTGGCTTCAATATTAACTGCTAAAAAGACGAGTCTGTAGTTTAAGTCTCTTTGACCTAATTGGGAAAGACCTGTAATACCATCGTTATTGCCTTCACCTCTGACACGAACTGAATCACTTTTCATACCCATTTCTGTCTTTTCACCAGGCTTGGTAAGAGCTGCAACATCTGGAACTACAATTAAGTAGCCAGTGAAAATGCATTTATCACCAGGCTTAGCAGTGTCAACAACTTCACCTCTGCAAACGATATCAATAGAACGAGGCATACCTCCAGCAGGGATATCGCTAGATTCTTCTTAGACTCTCAATTTCTAAAAATCAGCAAATACTGATGATTGAGGCTTTAAAGTCCACTTCGTGTGATTGTTGCAGCCAGGATTAGAGCATATCTTAGGTTCAGTGTATTTAAATTGCTATTCAACATCACGTATTTCAGTATTGCAAAGTTGGCAAATAAAGGTACCTAAAAGTAATTCGGGACGAACCTCACTAGATCTAGTAACTAAACCCTTAATGCTATTCAATTTACCTATATCCTAAGTACCCAATTCTCTAATTTTCTTATCAGTTGATAAGTTGTAAAAACTGATATAGTAGTTCTCTCTAAAGTTAAAAAAATAAATTAATAATTATTTCTAATTTGATGATTTTTTTTTCTTCGTTGCAATTTTAGAGTTTTTTATTTAAAAATCTAAAATAGAATGCAATAAATGAATTGAATAATATTGAAATTCTAATTTAAAATCATTCTTACTAGCTGCCACTGGTGTTGGTAAGACTAAATACAAAATTTGAAACAATTTTTCTTAAGTGGGGCTCAATTCTGTAGTAATCAGTTAAAATAATATCTGAAATATCGTTGTCATCAATAAAACCTAATAAGTGATTGAAGTCAATAAAAAGAGTATTCTTTTCTAAAAGCTTCAACTTTAAAGCCTTTTCTTTGTAATACTTGATTTTAACATTATTTTCTTCTAATTCGAAACTATTTTTAAGAAACAATTATTAAAATTTAGATTTTGTGAGTGAGTGAGTGAGTTAGAGAATATTAAATATGAAAATGAAGATTTGCAACATACTTGTTTAAGAAGTTAAGGAATTGGGTCTTTATAGTTTCAATCTTAAGTTAGATTGTCTAGGAAAAGTTCATCTAGCTCATCTTTTATTTATTGTTAATCTTTTAACTATTTTATCAGATTTTGCTTTTGCTTAGAAATATTATTATGCTTGATAAGCAATACACCTTTTTTTTTTTTGTTAATATTCGTTGATAATTTTAATTTTAGAAAGTGTATCTTTAAAGTTTGATTGACTTTTTGAATTATTAATTAATATAATAAAAATCTAAACATAATTAATATTTCTTTTCAAAATATGCCACAATCTAATACTAAATCCGCGCAATATTTTTCATCAAATGGCGCCTCTTTTTAAGTCGCTTCAAATTGGAGCTAAACTCTATTCATATTCTCAATTAATAAAATTAATTTTGATTACTAAAATTATCTAACTTAACTCCTACTTATGATTAAATTTTCATGTCAAATAATATTTTCAAATCAATCTAAAAACAAATAAAATCATATTATAAGAAAACCTTAAAAAAAGGTAAACATTAAATAACAAAATATTTATTGAAATAATTTTTTTTGCTAAATTAAATTTACAAATAAAATAAAATTGTTATTCATTTAATATTTGCCAATATTAATTCTTCTAATTTAATAAACAAAATTTTTTCAATGGTTTTTACATTAATAAATTTTTTAAAGACACAAAAAATATGATTTTTGAATTATGAGTGCAAAATAAGAAAATAAAATAAAGGTTATTTGTTCACTCACATACATTTCATTCATTTCCTTTTCAAAATATTAAAAAAGAGTTAAAAATATAAAAATTAAAAGTCTGAATAGTAATTCAATTTATTCAAATATTAAATGTAAAACTATTGTAAAGGCAATCAATTTAGAGTATTATATTATATAGTTTTAAAAATAAATAAATTATCACTCTATCTATTTTTATGACATTCTATTAAGGAAAATGTAAAATTTTACATAGATTATTGGCTCATATTCATCTTTGAAAAATTATATCCTTATGCATAATAATTGAGTCATTAAAAATCTAATTTAAAGAGTAAAGATTTTGTTCCTAAAATTTACAAAATTTTTTACTAAAATAATAACATTTTTATTTAACTGTTTTGAGTATTTCTGTTCAATCAAAATAGCCTAAATAGAGGACATTTTTAATTTAGAAACAATATTAAACATTAATTTATTATCGATTTAGAAAATTTATTAAATTTGAAACATAACCTCAAGCGAATTGAAGATTAGAAAATTTTAACTAACTTCAATAATTAAAAGACACAAAAATAAAGAAAAAATTACTAAATTTAGATTTTATTTAATATACAATTTAAATTTATTCAAGATGTTTTATAAAAATTTTAAATAAAGATACCCATTTAATTGTGTTTTTCTAGATAAACATGAAGCAAAATATGTTTTAAAAAGGATTTTAAGCATTCATAACTTAATTAATTAAAAAACTGATAAAAATCTGGAAATTGAAAAATTTAATTGTTGATTAATATTATTTTTTAATACTTGTGTTAAAAATTATAAATTATTTTTTATTAAAATATTTTAGAAAGTTTTAGATTAGTTTTTAAAATTTATTTATTTAGTAAATAAAATGGAATCTAAAAATTATTTGAGTTGATGTTTGTTATTGTGAAAGAAATTAAATAGTAGAAGTTAGCTATTTGTAATGATGAAATAATTAATATGCAAATACTAAATATGTTTTTAAGTTTTGATTATTATTTGTTATACAAAAATAAGAAAGGAAACTATTGAATGACAACCACTTTAGTGGAATTTTGAAAAGTGAAATTTCTGATTGTATTTGGGTTGCAGATAAATTAACAAATAAATATTGATTAATAATTTGAATTAAATGATGATGCAAATCGTTGTCGAAAAGAATGAATTCTACATAATTTATGAAATAATTATCTATCTAATTAAAGGCAGGAAAGCCTAATTGAATTGAATTAATTGATTGACTTATATTATATAGTTATCATTATGAATATTTTCATAGAAATCTATAAATCAATCAATCAATTAATAAAGTAGGGGATTTAATAAACTTATTTTATTTATTTAGTAATAGAAATAGCAAAGAGAAGCAAGGTAATTAAATTTAAGAAGTACAGATAGAATAGTTAGTTGTTAATAAATTACTAATTATTTCATATAAATAAACAATTTAAGCCAGCAAACAAGCCATTAATTTATTTATTTTAGATTCATTTGGAAACGATTCTTTAGACGAATAAGCCTGCTGGATCAAAAAAAGCGGCAGCTATACCTACCAATTTATCAAACTTATTTCAAAGCATGGACTATTTAAAAGAAAAATCACGTGATAGCGATGATTCTCAGTTGATTGATGATTAAGATGGCAATAGGAGAAGTCCAGAAAAACCAATTAAAAAAAAAGATCCTCGTAATTTTTCTTCACCAAATAATAACGAGGATAAAACGCCACTCTCTTTTAAGATTTTATTTTAGTGGATGCTTCTTTATTGGAGAGGTAAATTACAAATAATTAATTGTTTTAGCTTAGACTTTAGAATGTCATTTATAAAATTGTTTATTGACCATAAATATCAATTAAGTTCGAAGCTGCTTTAAAACTCAGAATTTTTGAAAACAATAATTTAATTGATAGAAATGAATAGGTTGAAAAGCAAATAAGAAGTCATTTTTGTTAAAAATGATTAAAAATTTAAAGGATTTATAATAAATAAAAGCAATAGAAATAATTATGACAATTTGTTAGCAAGCATAATAGTTATTTTAGCATTCAAATGAGATAAAGTTATTTAATGATTTTTTTTTGAAAATAGAAAATTTCAAGCCAATTTTCAATTAGAAGGGCATGCAGTTAAGGTCTGATGATTAATTAGATAAAGAGGAGACATTAGAATATTTTGGCGTATTTGCTTAGGGAATTAAGAGGACTAAGCATTTAGAAAAGTTAAATTTGTCAGGCACAGATATACACCCATATTTGTTAATAGAGATAGCTCAAGCAATGACTGTAAATAGAAGTATTAAAGAATTAAATTTATCAGGAAGCACTCTTAGTAGTTTTATGTTGTCTTACTTATTTAAGAGATTAGTTAGCAATAAAAGTTTACAAGTGTTAAATTTATCAAATAATCAGAATTTTGATATGGAGGCTGTCCAAGATCTTATTTAGCTTATATTGCACAAATAAAATTAGAAAAACTAACTTAAAGTTTTAGATATTAGTCATTGTAATATTGATTGTATGTCTTTATCTCTTCTTTGCTCGTCATTGTCATACACAGATTAATTAACTTCTATTAATTTATCTTTAATGAGCTTTCCACCTATTGCACTTCTTGCTCTTGCCAAAGCTCTTTCTAAGAATAAATCAATATAAGAGCTTAATATTTCTTTTAATAGGTTTGGTGAAAAGGGATTGAATACGTTAACAAGCAATATAACTTCTTGGGGTGTTACAAATATAAAGTATCTCAATATTTCAGGAAATAATATCAGCAGTGATAAAGAGGTAGGAAAACTTCTTGAGAAAATTCCTTGCTGTTAAAGTATTGATCTTTCTCATAATAAGCTTAAAAGTATCAACAGCCTTTTCAACAAAAAGTTAAACTAGCATTTAGGTGAATAATAAATTAATTATTTTAAAATGAAATTAAAATATTTAATTTTATGAAATAGAAATTCTAAAATTGACAGGAAATTTAATTGAATCTATTCCAGATGACATGTTCACAAATTTAACTCACTTAGATCTGAGTTGTAATTAAATCAAATTTAAAGGAGCTAACAAAATAGCAAAGAAATTAAGATAAATTCCCAACCCAAAATGGACACATTTGTTCTTAGATAGAAACTAAATTGAATCAGAAGGATTCAATGATATAATATATTCCCTTAGAGATAACTAAACATTAAAGCACCTTTCAATAGCTTACAATCAATTAGATGGTGAAAGTGTCATTTGCATGATTGTTAATTATGATGCATTATAATTAGAGCATTTAGATATCACAGGTAAAATTTGATTTTTTAGTTAATTTTGAATTGAAAAATCAAAAATGAATCTTTTAATAAAAGGAAATCAAATTCACTACAGCATAGTCTTTGTATTCCTTAAATTAATGAAGCAGTGTAAACTTAAAAAACTTAGCTTTTGTGACCTAAACAATGACACAAAAGTAGAAGGTTTACACGAATCCAAATTTGCTTTGAATTGTGAAGCCTTAAAAGAGTTAGATTTCTCAGGAAATGAGCACATTTCTTGTTCTGTTGTTTCTTCATTATAAAACAGATTTAATAATATTGAAATTCTTAATCTTAAAGGGTGCTCACCTTTCCATGATCAAGATCTTGTTAACCTCAGCAATTTTATTAAAAAAAGTGATTTCCTCCGCCACATTAATCTAAGAGGTTTAAATATTGGTAAAAAATTATTTTTCTAGAGGTGGTTTCAAAATGATAAATATTTTACAGAATTTAAACCAATAAATTAACATTAGATAATAGGGTCAAAACTTCATGAAACCTTAATAAAATTTTTTGAAAGTTAAAAATCATAATTTTAAATGAATGATAGGATATTTTAAGGAAAGTAAGAACTAGAAAGTTTTTATTTTGAAAATAACATATAAAAAAAAAGAATGATTTAACAAACAAAGTAAAATAGAAAAGGAACAATGAAAGAATAATTAAAAAATTTATTTGAGAAACTATTTTGTAATTTAATTTTTGAATATAAATAGGTGCATTGGATTTGAAATCTGTTGAGTACTTTTCTTAAAACTTGAAGATAAATAATAAATTATAATATATAAATTTGTCAAAAAATAAACTAACACAGTAGTTTTAGACTCTCACTATTCTACTCCCTGGATTGGGAAAGTGTAGCAATTTAGAGAGCTTAGACTTGAGCAATAATAGAATTACTTAGAAGCATAGGTATCATATGCAAAGAATGATAATTAAAAGCAAAAGCTTAAAAAATCTATCTCTAGCTAACAATTTGATTTCTTTAGAGAATCTTCTAACTCTTAATTTGGAAGATTAATGGGAGCTTTTTTTCAAAAACTAATACATTTAAAAATTGAGAAAGTAATTAACTTAAAATGTAAATAATTAATCAGCTAAATAAAATAACTACAACATGTCTACTTTTGCATCAAATGGTAATAATAATAATAGCAACAATAATAACCCTGCTAGTAATCTAAATGTTTTGAACAATAACTATTAGATAAATTCAGCTACAAATTTTAGCAATTTATCTAACTTAAATAATATTATATTGAATGTTAATGGTAATGGAGTTCAGAATTTCGTTGGAAATAATAGCGATTTGCTCTTTCCTAAAAATGAAGAAGCTTTTACTCGCTAGCTTGAAGAAAAAAAGAAAGAATTTTTGAGGGAATACAAGAAAATTTTAAAGAGTACCATGTCTGAAAATTAAATGAACTCTCTTTTAAGATTAAGGGTTAGAAGCTTAAATTTATCTAGCCTTCGCTTAAGAGCAGAAGACTTAAGGGTCCTTGGGTAGATTTTAGGTGAGGGTGAGATTATTAAGGAGTTAAATTTGTCAAATAATTTAGATTTTGGAAAGGCTAATTTTGTTGCACAGAATCTCCTTTGTGATTCTTAAATGGATTCTATTAGTCTTTGTCATCAAAATTTTAGGAATCAATAAAGCTTTAAGCATATTTTTGGTGGGAATATTCGCTTACTTTAATAGATTTTACTCAATAGAGATATTTTTGATTAGACTTCGTTCTCTAGTTTTTGCTCTTCATTAGCTGCTATAGTACCTTATTAGACTTTAAAAGTATTCCATGCTTAGAATTTAATTGTCCCTATAAAAATATTGCCAGAGTTAATAACTATTTTAATTAAATGCAAATCGCTTGAAATTGTAAAATTGCGTAAATTAATATTTGATGATAAATTTTGCTCTCAACTTTAAATTCTTCTATCCACTTGTAATAATCTAAAACTTATTGATTTAAGCTAAAACTCTTTTACTTAATCATAATTTGATTGCATTTTAAAGGGTTTCGAAAAAAATAAGACAATCAGAAACTTTATTTTTGAAAGAATGTCAATTCCTTAAAATTTATTTGAATAGCTTTTCAAATGCTTATGTTAAAGTCCTTCACTTAAGCTTATTGACTTGGCTAATAATACATTTTCTAAATCTGTGATGGAACAACTGGGAATACTCATATAGAAATCCTAAAAATTGAAATTCTTAAATTTATCATTTCACAGAAATTTGAATCCTTGTGCAGTTTAAAGAAAGAAAACATCGGCTATGCCTTAAAATGCAAACAAAACAAAGAATGGTCATAGTAAATTTTAAAAAGCGAAGAAATACAGCGATGAAGAAGAGAATTTTATAGACGAATATAGCAATAACAATAACCTGAACAACCTGCAAAGAAATAACAAAGACTTTTTCGAGTTAGAGAATTAAGGAGTTATTAAAAATATGGATTAAACTAATATGAATTGTCAAAATCCTAGTAATAGATTAGTCGTTAAAGAACCCAAAGATATGATCGAAGACTATTAATCTAAAACTGATATTAAAAAAACAAGAATCCATGATGATTTAAAAGAAATTAAAAAAAGAATCTATTCAGATTATTATATTTGTTTGGAAGCATTTGAAGTCTTCATGTAAAAAAGTTGTGCTAGAAATTCTCTTAGGCATTTAGATTTATCTGCATGTGGTTTAACAGAAGATCATTTGGCTATTTTAGTAGAAACTTTATGTTCACCAGATTGTTAAGTTAAATCATTAAATATCCCAAACAATCCAATCATAAATGAAAATCCATCACATCTAAAAAGACTTCTTTCTTCAAAAACATCCTGTTTATAAGAATTAAATTTGAAGTATTGCAGATTAACCTCAACAGCATACGAAGCCATTTGTTAAGGTAACTTTTATTTTATATTTAAATGAGTTTAAATTGTATTAATATATTAGGAATGTTTGATGGAAGAGGTCTTAGATGCTTGGACATTAGCGAAAATTAAGAAGGTGATATGTTTTGTGAATTTTTAAATAAAGAAGTGTCAAGAAGAAAGAATGAAGAAGACAAAAAAAAATTATAATTTTTATTTGTAAATAAAATGGAGATCACTGCCAAAGGAAATCAACACTTAAAAAATGTTCTAAAGAACATGAGAGATTTATTTATTTCAAATGAGTGGGTACAAGCTGACAATCAATTGGCAGAATTAATTTTGCAGTCTTACTAAAAGGTCTTTAAACATTTTAACTTTATTCCTAATATGATTCCTAGCTATTTGAAAAAGTTGTCGATTACAGATTCATACATATGTGATTAATTTTGCATTAAATTAGCTAAATAATTTTATGAATATGAGTTTTTAGAATACATAGATTTAAGCAATAACCCTTATATTACATCAATTGGAAAGATTTATCTTTTTGTACATTTGTTTGACATTAGATTTGATAATTCTAAGCTTAAGACTCTCTATGTGTAGAATAATAGCAAGTCATTTTAGAATTAGAGTTTAGTTGATGAAGGAATTCTCTCTTGGATAGCTTATAAATTTAGTGATATTCAAAGATAATTAGGATTTATCTAAAGACTCTATGCTAGAGTTATCAGCACAAAGTATTTGATTCCAACTAAATTTCAACTTAATCAGCATCTAAATGGAGTTTTAGAAAGGAAATCAATACCTTATCATATAGTTATTATTCTAATTCTTCATATAATCTAATTTCTTATTTCTTGGTTACCTTTACCCTTGTATTTGAATGATCTACTCAATGTTGATAATGACTATGATAATAAAATCTGGTTAATCCTTATCTGCTCTCTTGCTTTATTTGTTTAAATTATAGAACTCATTGCTGTCTGTAATCAATTCATTTTAATTAAGTTAAACGATATTTATATTATTATTATTTTATTTATTAAATAGGTAGAGAAAGATTAAAAAGTAATTTGCTGCTTCAGACAGATGAACTTTATTCTGCTTATTGGAAAAGTTGTTTAAATAAAAGAGAAGTATTGTTTATGGTCTTAGGATTAATAGGTCGTGTTGATGGTTTCACAGACTCTGTTTTGATAGGGCTGTTTAATAATCATGGATACGATTAACTGATGGGAATTGCTTTGGTTGTAGCCTTTATCAAATTTATGAAAACAATTATTTTATTCCTCTAAGGTTTATTTAGATGGAAAAAAATCAATGGAAAAGAAGAAATGAGCAATTAACTTTAAAATTATTGGAAATTATTTTTAGGATAAGGATTTTATGTTACTGAAAATTTTATGAATAAATTTAGTCCATCTGATTCCATTAAATTAACTTCTAAGGTTAGCATTAATTATAAAACATTATTCCATGCATTCTAGCTCATATTTGAAAGCCTTCCTTTGCTCGTTCTTTACTTACTCTACTCTGTTTTAGCTGATAGTGATATGGAAACTACGTCTCTTACAGAATCAGTAATTATGTATGCTATAGTAAAACAAATCATATAAATTTTACACTAGTTTTTTACTTTATTGCTCTTCAAACCTTCTCAAATAGGATAAACTCACTTCGATGAAGCCCTCATAACTCTTTAATACAAAAAAGCACTTGAAAAATTCTATTAAAATGATACAAATAAGAAGCCATCGTCTTTACTTACATATAATTCTAGACCATCAAATTACTCGAATTTAAGGAGCTTGCTCAATACAAATCGCTTTAGAGATGAAATATAATACAAAATGAAAATCAACTAGTTTGAATCTGCTTCATATAATTCTTTCTTTTCAACCAGCTGTAATAAATTTAATTTCATTTAAAGCAACAAAATTAATATTTATTTATTAAATCACTCTTAAAAAGATCAATATGGGGAAGAAAACATTATGAACGAAACAGTAGATGATGATAGATTTTAAGAAAAGTATATGGATGGAATGATGAAAAAAAATAAATATACATTCAGCGCAGGAAGAAACAAAGAAGAAAATTCTTCAGATGAAGATATGGAGGAAGAAGATAGAAACTTTGATGAGTCTATATCAGTCTCTACAATAATAGGTAAAATTAAAAACTTATTTAAAATTTAATACAATTTAAAACTAAATTAGATGAAAATGGACCTTCAGTGAACCTTCCTAATTCAATTTTCAATCCTAATTAACCAAAATTCATAAACAATCTATCCTTGCTAAATTAAAGACACTGCAAAATATGATAAATGCAAATTAAAAAATACTTCAAATGTAAAATTAAAAGTACTAAGAATTGAAAGATATTATTTTCCTTGATAAATTAGTAATTAATTTCTCAAAAAATAAATAAATTTAGCTAATTTATTTTCAAAATAACCAATTATCAACAAAATTAATAGTAAATAATTCTTCAATTACTTACTTACTTGCTTAGTTAAATGAATACAAACATGTAAAAGAGAAAAACTTTAATGATATTAATGTTTAAATAAATATAAATTAACTAACTAACTGACTATATCTAATATTTGTATCATAAAAATTTATTTCACTATTTTAGTAATTTATTCATTAAATTTCCTTTACTGAAATTAATATATCTTCTTCCCTCCTCCCCCATCTAAGAAATAAAAAAAAATATACTAAAGTGAACTCTATCTAAATACAATAAGAAATATTTTTTCATATTGCTATTCTCAGAATACTTTTTTTATAGTGTGAGTATTTTAAATTTGATTTTGATAAGTTTTATAAAAGTTTACTAATTAAAATAATATAAATAAATAGATATCAATTAAGAGGGTGGTCTTAATTTTTAATTATTTAAGAAAAGCTTTGAAAGTAAAAGTCTAAAGCACCCAGATATCAAAAAATTTTTTATCACAAATGTTTAAAGTATCCCCTTAAATATTTTTATAAAGTTTCTAATAAATTCCAAAATAATAACCATTTTTTTTTAAATAAAAATATTTCCTTTTTTACTTTTTTTTTAAATTTAACCTTTTAAAATAATAAATTTAATAATATCAAAAAACCCAATATATTTAAAACTATTTACAAAGAAATATAATTATTTATAAGTTATTACATAATTATTATCAAAAATGAATTTATGCTTGTCAGTTTAAAAAATTAATATAATTAATAAAAACCAAATTTGTTTCTCTTCTTTAAAAACATTGCCATTTTGTTTTTTCTTCAATTTTTTCTTAATAATTCATTTTGTGAGAATTAAATTGGAACTCCATAGAAAATAGGTTTAGGTATTGACTACCTTAAGTCTTGAATTTGTTCAGAGCTGATTGACATTTTGAAAGGACCATAAGATTACCTATCTTGCTTATTAAATTAATTTTGTTCTTCTTCATTTTGAATAACAGAATCTCTCAACCAAATATCACTTTATCTTTCCACATCATCTTATTCACTTTACTAATCAAAACTCTTATTTTGATTATTATTTAATTATTTTTATTAGTATTATTTATTTTATTTTAGCAAGCTATATTTGCTCATAGCTCCTTCAAATGTTGGCTAATCATTTGATTAATAGGATCCATTCTAAATATTGTGGTTATTTTGATTAACCATAGGTGAATCTATATCTTATAATATATTAGTTAATTTTTAGATAGGATTATTCCCTTTGATAGTATGATTAGAGTTGTTTATTTCATTTATGCTATCTTAAACAGTGATAATGTAGCTCTATTTTGATTTGTTGTCTGAAAGTTATGAGGTATCTAAAATGGAATTTCTTTCATTCTTTTAAGCCAAAACAGATCTGTTATTGCTATTTTAAGAGCCAAGCATTGAATTTCTTTAACCATTTTAATTGTTTTAATTCTAAATTTATTAAGAATTTCTAATTGGAGTTTTCTATTGATAATTAACTTGTTAATTATTATTAAATGGATTGTAAGAAGAAACATTATTTTAATTCTCTTCATTTGGATTTATTTCATCTGTGTATTCAAATTTAGAAACACTATATTTATTATTTGAATGGTTGCTTGTTGCAGAATATTAGAGCAATTAATTTGAATTAACATTATTAATACCTGATTTAAAGCCACTACTTAACTGATTGCTTGGATAATTAACATACATGCTTTTACGATAAGGTGAGTGGCTGGAATTAATATCAGATTTCTATCCACTAGATTATATTTCTCTCATCTTATTTTAATTATCAGGTGTTCTCTCTATATAACTGCTTTTTACTAAATTAAATTGTTCTTTTTATTCATAATTACTGTTATTCAAACCATTTTAATTTTATTAATATCCCATCATAGGATTTTTTTATGCTGACTACTAATATTATTTTTCTGGTGAAATAAATTATTTTTATGGAGACTAGTTTTGAATATTGCTGGTCTAATTTTTTACACTTTATTTTATTTGTGCAGGTCTGTTCTTAGAATATTTACTAGAGTTTTCTTATTTTTCTTTACTTTGATAAGCACTTGTTTCAGAATTTTCATCTGCAATGTCTTCTTCTTCAGGAATGTCAAATGTGAATTATTGGTTAACATTTTCTAGTTTAAAAGATTCCTTTGCTTATCTACTTTATGAGTCTTGATAGATATTTTATTTTAATTGAGCTTAAAAAGGCTATTAATAATTTTAAATCTCACTATCATTGTGGTTTTGTTATTAATTTTAAATTTAAGTTTAATTTTTTTAAATAACTTGGTTGCTTATTTTTTTATTTTCTGATAGTTATTCATCTACTTGTTATTGTTACTCGTATTATTGTTGTTTTTGTTGCTGCTTTTTTTACAAAATTTGGGTTTGAATTGATTAAAATTTTTGTTACTACATTTATTTTTAATCTTTTGAAGAAAATTATGATGGTTTTTGTTAGTTTTAAGAAAAATTAATGCTATCAATAATATTTCCTTGCAGACTTTCTTTTGATTTAGCATAGCTTATTTGGCTTAAAGAATTAGAATTGCTTTAATTGTATTAGATTTCATTTTTTTAAATAGCTCTTTTTTCAGTTTAGATTGATCCTCTTGATTTAGTTTATTAGGAATCATTTATAGTATATTCTTAAATGATACTATTATCTGAATATTTTGAATTATTATTTGGGTTTCCACGAACAGCAATTTCTTCATTAAAACTTGAACTCTTTACAGATTAATGATTTTAACTATCATTAGATGAATTAGATCTAACATGCTACTAAATATCAAAAATGTGTTACTATTTTATACTGCTGTAATCATTTTATTATGTTTTAGGTTACTAATTTTAATCACTAGAGTTTCCAACAGATTAAACATGAAAATGATCAGAATTAAATGAAGGACTGTAGTTTCTGTTGCTTATTTGTATGTTCTTATTTGCTTAAAATTAACATTTCTAATCATCTTCTTAACAAGGAATATTTTAATTTTCTTCTTCTTAATTCTTTTGGTTTTGAATTTGCTAATCTTGATTTTTAAAAATATTAGAAGGCAACCCAGTTGACTCAATACTTTAAAAATCAGAATTTAATTCAATTGTTTTTTTATTATTATCAAAGATAATTTATTAGACTTATTTCTAGATCTAACTAAATTAGCTATCATCTTATTATACTTTATTCAATTAAATAAATTAGCTATTCTTTGAAGCAGGTCTGGGAGATTGATCTTATTAATTGTTATCTTTATTATATTTAGCAATATATTAACTGTTCTTTGATGCACCTCTTGGAGATTGATCTTATTTATTACTATCTTGGCTATTTTTAGAGATATATTAATCATTTTTGCTTTAAGATTCAAATTAGTTTATTTTAATGTTTTATTCTTAATTCTCTTAAAGAGATTTTCTTTAACTTGCTTATTAGTTTTTAAAATTTTAATTTTATGAAAGTTATGTTTAATTTTACTAATTGTTTCTATTACTATTAATAGAGTCTAATTTTCTATTTTAAGCATCATTTTCCTTTTTATTAACAGAATCACTATCGATTTATTTATTTTCAGTTGTCTAAGATTTTTCATTCTATTATGATTATTGTTAGCTTTAAAAGCTATTTTATCTATCATTTCCTCTTGAAAATAGATTAAGTTGCTATACTTATGCATTATTTTGTTAAAATTCTTTGATTTTATTCTCATTTACTACAGAATGTCCTACTGAATTTATGTAAATATCTTCTCTTTTTATCAATAAAAAAATTATTTTTATTTTTTGAAATTTAAAAAATTATATTCAAAAATAAATAAAATTCTAATAGATTCTTCAAACCATGAAGATTTTTATCATGATAATATAAATTTACTATTTTTTATTATTCTAGAATTTAAGTTTGGGGTTGTTATTTTAAAAACATTAACTTTTATTTTTATTTTAGAGTTTATTGATAAAATTTTATAACATAAAAAACCATTATCAAAATCTGAACAATTTTTATTGATATTTTTAAATCAAAAAGTTTACCAGGGGAGGGGGTTGACTTTTTAATATTTTTTAAATTATTTGTTTATTTAAATGAGTAAAAAAAATGAGTTAAATAAATTGGATACATAGAAGAGCTGACTGAGCTAGAATCAGCTAATGTTTTTACTTATTTCTAGACTTCATTTTAATTAAATTAATCTGATTTCTATAAATCACGGATGTGAGTATCTTGTCTAAAACAAGGTGATTCATTAATATCAATAGGAAGTTCAATAATTTTAGTAGCTTATCCATTAATTTGTATTTAGTAATTTGAAATTTAAGTTGGGTTCTTATTTTAATCTTCATTAGATTTTTTATTTGCAAGATTCTAAAGGTTGTTTTTAAATACATTTTCACCTTTCCTCTAAACGATAGATTCTTGAACATAATTTTCATTTTAATTAGGCTCTTAATTCTCTTCAGTTTTGTTTTTAGGGCTAAATATTTTTGAATAAGTTAAAATTCAATAAATAAAAAAAATTTACATGTTATTATAAGTTAATGTAGATTCTGTTTGCCTTATCTTAATGAAAGATTCTTCACTTCCAACTTGGCTCAGTTTTAAGAAACTATTTTAGTTCTATTTAATATTTTATGGGGTAGGCTGAAATGTTTGTTTTTCATTTTTCTTGATTTAATCTTTTTCTTATTCAAGAATCTATTGATTTTTATTGTTCTTAAATAATTAAATAGGCTTAGCATCTTTATTTCCTTCAGTTTTATTCCTTTAATCAAATAGAGAAATTTAATTAACTTTTTCATCATTTTTTATTCTTTTATCTCTTTCTTCCCCATTATTTTATTAAGTATCTTAATTTAAGGAATCCCTTTTAGTTTTTTCTGCAGCACTTGCTTCAGAATCGCTATTTTAATCTAAATCAGGATTGCTAAGTTTAAGCTTTTTATACTATTATTTTTAAGAGACTTTAGCACCAACTTAATCTGAGATTTTCTTTCTAACAGAAACTTGAATTTCATCAAATTCTTTTGAAATATGATTAACTTATTACTATATTATCAGCAATTCTTATTCTGAATTACTATCAGTTGACAATTATTGTTTTTAAATCAAAGTTTCTGTTAAATTTTTCATTTATTCGAATTTTTATTTCATTGATTCTACTTCAACCAAAGATTCCATCAATTGTTTTTGAATTTTTTAGTTTGATTATTTAAGCTCAACATTTTAACTTACAAGTTAAGATTCTCTTTATTAAAGGACTTCTATTTACTTATAATGCTCACAATCTTAACCATTACAGGTACTGTTGTGGTTAAATTGATTCTGACTTTAAATTTAGTTTTCTAAACCCAACTTTTGTTAATTTAAAATAGATAAATCTAAAACAAATTTTTTATTTCCTTGGTTTTTTCCTGTCTATTAAGGACTGTAATCAATAATACTATCATTTATTTTAAATCTTTTCCTGAATTCATACTTATTTTATTCTTTGACTAACATTCTATTATGAATAATAACTTCCTTCAATAACTCTGGTTACTTTTCTTTCAATTCTAAGTATTCATGCAGAACAAATTCTGCAATAAAATTTCCTTTCATAACATTACCCTTATAGACTGTTTTTTGATGCTTTTAAATGAGCATGACAAATCTTTGGCAAACTGACTTGCATAAATCAGTACTAAAGAGAGACTTGAAAAGTCTATTAGCTTCCTCTAATTAATTGTTTGAATTGAAAGAAATATTTAATTTAAAAACTTGAAAGATATTTTACCAAAATCATATTAAAGCATATCTAGTGCATTATTACGATACAATTAAGTTTGATAACTAAAGAGAGTTTTTCTTATATAATAATATATTTCAAACAATTTCTTTGACTCCTTGCTGTTATGAATTATGTACAAAAATATTTGCAAATCGCAGCATTTTTTAATTTGTTTTTGCCAATTCAATATAAAATCAGAGCAAACTTTGATTAGAATTTATTTACTAGGCCTTGATCTAATCTTTTAAGAAATAATATGATTTATCTTAAATATATCCGTTAAAAATAATTGTATTGAAAAATCTGCTATTTATTAGTAAAATGTTAAATACCATTGCCAGATATGCAATAAGAAACTCAGTATAATTTGAGTAAACATTCTACAAATAGAATTCTCGAAATGACTCATTCAAATGACCTATTAAATTGGTCTAATCTATTAGTCTAACCTTATTAATACCAAAAGATAGTTTATAATTAACATTAGAAAGATTGAATAAATAGTATTTGTATGAATAAATAAATGGATTTTTAGCAATATTTACATTGTCTGTAATAATGTGAGTCTTTAAAATATCCTCAAAAGTATCGTAAACTTGTAAAAATGCTTTGTTATAATCAAAAAGAAGAAGATTCATTTTTAATAACTTAGTAAATAATGTAATAAATTTATCTTATTATTATTCTTGTTTCTCTAGTTTTAAGTGTTACTGATACTCCCTCTATTAAGTAAGATAAAAATTATTTAATTAATTAATTATTAATTTGCCAAAATATTAAGAAAGCACTATCATCACCTAATTGAATTTTATCTCTTTACATATTTAATAATATTTCCAAAAAATAAGAAAAATAGCATTCGTTTGGCCATCATTCGTTCATAATTATAATTTACATTTTAAAAGTTTTATTAGTAATCTTTTTTCTTAATTTTTTTTGAATGGTTACAATCTTCTCAATCAAAGTAAGTAAAGTATTTGGGATTATTTTTTTTTTTTACTTATTTATTATTAGGTTGGTTGCCATTCTATCCATAATTGATTACAAGTAATTCATTCTAAATTTAGAAAGTAATTAATTCTAATTTAGAATGTAATTCTATTATATCATTTATTATTTCTAAAACTTCATTTCATTTTACTTTAAAATTATATTTTTCATCTTAATTAGTTGATCATTTGTTTACTACTAATGGCTCTTTCTTAAAAAGCTTAATTTTTTTTGTAACTTCTAGAAAATCTTAATAAATTTATTATTTCAAATTCATTGAATATTAAAATATATGATAAATTTTATGATTTTAGCTTCAATAATGATTAATTTTAATAGCTTTCAAAATCTTTGTTTCTTGATTTTTTTAATTTCTCTCATTTTATTTCCTAATTTTGTTAAATTTTCTATTTTAGTATAAATGAATATTTATTTTATCTCAATCTTAATTAACACAGATTAATTTAGTTATGCGCTTTTAATAATTTATATTTGAAAATTGATCAAATATTTTTATTTACATTAATTTTATTTTAACCTTAATACATTTTTTCATTAGTAAAATAATTTGTTATTTATTTATTTATTTTTATTAAATTGATTGTCAGTGTAATAATATTTGGATTACTATGCTAAAAATTAGAGTGTAAAAAGTATATTTTGTTATGATAATAGATAAAAAGAAACAATTGTAAATAAAATACAAATTGAAAAATAAAAGAAATACTTTTATGTCAAAAATTCAATTAATTATTTAAATCTGTTGAGAGTTGCTTAATTTCTTTTTAAAACGATTCAAGTTCTTGACGCTGTCTTGAAATAAATTGATCGTACATGGCTTTTTCTGATTTAAAAAACAACTCTTGTTGCTTTTTTTATATTTCTTCAAATTTTTTTCTTCTTTCGTCTTAGCCTTATTTGAAGAGAATCTCTTGTCTTCTTTGTTGACTTGTAAACTAAGCCATTTAATCAGTGAAATGATCATTATTAAAATATAAGAATTAATTATTAACTTTTTGAGGATTCAAAAAATTCATATTTTAATTCGAATTATGCATTTATTAATGCTCATCAGTATATTATTATTTAATAAGTTGTTATAAAATTTATGTATTTTATTAGTTTTCTATTAAATTTAGCTAAATAGCTTTTTTAAGCTCTTCATCTTAATCATCGCTTTCATCTCCGATTTCATAATCAATAGAACTCAAAGATTAAATAGAATTATTTTTTTTTGGTTAGACATTTTTATCTAATTATTATTAAATCAGTGATTAGATTCTTTATTTGATATTCTCTATTGAATTGATATAACTTTATCTGCATTATATATTACCATTTTTTCTGTGTTTATTGTAAAAGTATATTTAATTTTAATTCAAATAAAGAATCAAAGCTACATAATGCTATGATTCCTAATTTAATTGCTGTAACTTGATTATTTCATTTTTTAGAATTGGTAATCCAACAAATTTTAACTTTGAAGCTTCTGAATAATGCTAATTTGGCAAAATAATGTCAAATAATTCAACTGAATTTTTGCAAAACTTTTTCATTTCTAAAAATTCTGGATCCTTCATGCGAAACAAAAAATTGCTAACTGAAATTGTGTTGTAAAATACAGGAATCACCTAGAATTTCTTTTCTAATATGTAATTATGAATTGTATTTAGTGATTCGAATAAGAAATTCTTTTAGTTTCCAAATACAATTTAGTTTATGAATTTAAATACTCTTTAAATGTTTTTATTTTCTTAGTTAATAATCACATATGAAAGCTCAACAAGAGGAGAAGTCATCTCAGGTAAATTAAATAAAAATATGCCTATATAGGGCTTCTTCTTTCTTGGTCTCTCATTCATTGCTTTATTCATTTCTATTTTCTTTTTCTTTCTATTTACTTTGTTGCTTTTTTAAATCTAATTATTATGAATTAGTATTGTAATTAATTAAATTCTAATATCTTCCTTCGTATTTTCTGACGATAAATATTATTTTCCCTAAAAATTATTAAAAACTTTCTCCTTAATTTATCACCTTCTTTTTTTACCAAATTTATTATAAAGATGCATTTTTATAAAATTTGTTTTCAAATATTTATCAAATTTTTTTGTATTTTTTAATCTAACTCACCATCATACTATTTTTCCATCAAAATTTTACATTTTTTAATAAATTGTCACAAAATTTTATTGAATTATTTCATTTTCCAACCCAAATCCATCATAAAATTAATAATTTTAGGTGTGAATATTTCTTTTCAAATACTTTAATATATTTTTATTAATGTTAATTAATAAAAAACTCTGATTAAATATATTACAAAATAACAAAAAATATCTTTCTTTCAAAAATTTTGGCAGTCATAATAATTAAAAGTATAAAGAATAGCAATAGATTTAACAAAATATTTTTAGTTCCATGATAAAATAAAAAATTTAAAAGGAAAAATAGGGATAAAAATTTAATTTTACTATTTGAAAAATTAGATATGTGTAAGTAACTTTTAAATTGTGATTGGTAAGCATTTGATTGAGATTGCTGGTGATGTTTGTTCGCGGAGAAATTAAAAGAATATTAGTCCAGGATTCTGTAGAGAATCCGTAATTAAAAATTTATCTGTTAAAATATAAAAAGGAAATTCACTTTTTAGTAAATAATTGTGTAAACAGAGAATCTAAAGAAATAACTAAAAGTCACTAAATATTGTAAAACATAAAATAGATTTTAATCAGAGAATGATTGATTCTGAATAAGAAGAATATATCAAAGAATAAATTAGAGAAAGATAGGAGATCAAGGCTTAGGAAGAAAAACTAAGACAAACTTTTGCTTTGTATTAGATTCAAAATTAAGAAAATCAATAGATAAATGATAAAATTCAAGAATAAAAAGGATAAAATTTTAAATTTGCTAGTGTAGTTAATAAGCAAAGTCACAGTAATCTATTATTTAACTCTATAAGCTATCATATTTTACTCTTTTCATACAATTATCAACAGCTGGAATACTCTCTCATAAGAGATTACTAGTTTTGTATAATGGATATCTTGCATATTATTCAAAAGTATCACCAGATGGATATACTGAAGGTAAATATAATATTTGCTTTTCAGAAGATTCTTTTGATTTGATTTAAGTACTTTTATATTGAAATATTCAGGTAGGCCAGAAGATATTGTTGAGCCAGTGAAATAATGTGTTAGTATATTTAATATTTAAAAGTGTTATCCCTAGGGAAATAAATTATGTGTTGAGTTTTTATCTGCTAATAAAAGACGTAAAATTAGGTTATCTTAAGAAAATCCTTCTGTTTTGTAGCAATAATAAACTTTGAAGACTTTATAGACATCTAAATAAGGAAAAATTTCAAAGTGGATATTCACATCTGAAAATGAGGAAACTAAAAAGAAATGGGTAATATAAATATATTAAAATTATTCTTTTGATAAAAGATAGAAGATTAGGTTTAAACCATGAGTTAATTTAAATTTAGGATAGGATTATCAATAGAGCAAAAGAACCACCATAATATGTTAATCTCGAAGAGGAGTATAAAAAAAAGAAAGAAGAAGAAGAAAAGCTACGTTAGCAAATGGAAAAAGAAAAAGAAAAGCTTAATTAGCTTAAATAAGAACAAGATAGAAGAAGAATGGAGAAAGAAGAAGAAATAAGGAAACAAAATGAGTTGAAAAAAATGGAACTTTAGCAAGAAGAACTGGATAAGCTAGTTAGGGAGGAGGAAGAAGAAAGAAAGAGAAGGTAGGCAGAAGCAGAAAGGGAATTATTTGAAGCTTAAAAAAGGGAAGAGGAGAGACTCAGAAACTTAGAGCTTTAAGAAAAAGAAAGATAGTTACAAGAGCTTTTATATTAGAAGTAATTAGAGGAAGAATTAGCTAAAAAAAAGTAAAAAAGTTGCTTTTAAAATAAATGATTTTCTCAATTCGATTTTTTTATTTTATACTGTATAAAAGGAAATTAGAATAAATAAAGAAATAGTAAATGTTAGAAGAAATTAATAATCAATGGATGTATAGATACTTGTAAGCATTGGAGGTTAATTCTGTTGTCACTGAAGAGAGTTTTAATTTTGAAGAAGCATTAATTAAAGGAAAATTTATTTATAGTGTTATTAATGACTTTAAAAACAAAGCACTTGATATTTCTAAAACAATTATAGATGACATTATGATGCCTTAAGAAGTTTAAACGTACAATCCAGTATCTGAAAGTCAATACGAAGAGTATTTTACTCATCATCCTCATATTGAAAGCTCTCTCTTTAGAGTTTATTATTAGGAAAATATTGCATTCAAAATTGCTATCTCAAACATCAAAGATTCTTTTATAATTGATGAAACTACTTAATAGCAGGAAGATGTTTCTGTCTATTACGAAGAATCTACTAAGCATTTGTTAAATGGTAATTCTTATCAGCTTTATAAAATTTATTTATATTTTTATTGAGTTGTATTAATATAATTATCACTAAAGAAATTGTTTAAAATGAAGTAAGTAAAATAATAATATGGTAATGTTATTTATTTTAAGAATTTAGAGCTTTAAATACCTTAAATAATACCATCATAGAAGAGCTGAAATGCAATTCTAAGTTTAGTCTGAGAGTTCCTCTTGCATGTCTTATAGAATATAAAGGGTTGGTTGTTTTAGCATTATCAATTCCTTGTATAGATCCTAATCTTTCTGATTCTTAGACTTTAATTAAAGGATATGATAATTAGGATTAGTTTATAAATATTAACAATGACTAAAATCTCACTAGAGATCTCAGAAGAATGGCAGAATTATTAAGTTTAAAAATTCATAAAATTAATGAAACAGAAGAGGTTGAACTTTGTTCTACCATTTAGGTGCATAAAAAATATAATAACGATTATGAGGATTTAAGGAATTGTGAAAATGTTGACAACATTAAAGAATTTGCTCCTTAGAATTTAAATATTTATTTTCTAATTAAATGTGCTAATCTATTCCCTTTAGATATTAATTTAGATAGCGAGATGACACATCCTCATAATAAATTAAGACCTGAATTCTTGAAGTCATATAATCTTCCATTAAATAGTGATGGATTAGTAACTGAGGGTAATGAAGAAATAGATGAACTAGAATTATCCAATGCATCTTCATATTTAAGAAATGAATAAATACTTAAAATTATTCAAACATTTGAAAATTTAGATATTCTACCATTAGATTCTTATTCTCTTTCTTAAGTAATTTCTTGCTTATCATTTTACTTTCATAAATGTTTATAATTTTAACTAGGCCTTGCATGAATAGGGTATAAATTTGAGATACCTAGGAGAAATTTATAAGCAGGCTACTTTACCTCATTTGAAAGAAATTTGTCAAGTAGAAATTGCTGCTCGTATTTGTAAAAAAATAATAAGAAATAAGATATTTGACAGCATAATATAGAAATAATAAGAAGTTGGTGTAAATGACTTTAAATATAATACATCCTAAAGCAAAAGTAGAATAATACTGAATAACAGCTCAGTTATATCAAATCCTGTTAATTAAAATATCTTAAATTTCCAAAAAGATTTAAAATACCAAATGTAACTTCAATCTGAGCCATTTATATCTGAAAACCTTTTAGATTTCCTTAATTTACTTTTAGGATCAGGTTAAGAAACTGATTATTTTTGGAACTCTATTATAAGTAATTATTCATTATTCTTTGTTTTCTTAAACCTTTTTATGACTTTTAATAGATAAAAACATTTGTTAAAAGCATTAAATTTTTCCCAACAAAAAATTTCAATTAGATAAAAATAAAATTAAAATTTAGTCAAATAATTTTAAAGATAAAATGAAAATTAAATGAATCAACAATCAATCAAAATTTTTAATAAATTCTGACTTTTATTAGAATAAATTTTTAACTTGGAAATTCCTCAAATGATTAATGAGTTATCATTTTCCATTAAGCAATTTAGAATAAATTTTTAGTTTAGAAATTCTTCAAATGATGAAGAATTATTTCCATTAAAATTACAATCTAAATTTAGAAATAATTTTTAAGTTGGACATTCTTCAAATGATTAACTATTATCTGCCATTAAATTTTTAATTTAATTTTAATTTTTTGATAAAATTTTCACAGAAAATAAAAATAATGAAGAATTTATTTTATAAATTCAAATTTATAAAATGATCAAAAATATAAAAAAAATATTTTAAATGAAATTCTAAAAAAAAGTAATGTGAAATCAGTAAATTTTATAGTAGTTCAAAGAAAATATTTATTAATTTATAATTTTTAATGAAGATAAATAGGCCATACATGATTATGGGTGCTAAATTAATAAATAAGATATTGTAAAGGGAGCTTTCCTACATTCTTTAAAATATCATTGCAAGATAGATTTTTCTTTTGATTAAGATACAGGCATTTTTGAATAAATTAATCCTATTAAAAAAGATTAAGTTTATGGGTTCATACCTTCTTTAAGGCTATTTGATATGAAATTTTTAGATATTAATAAAGAAGGTGATTAATATAAGTAATTAATGAAAGCTGGATAGAATGAATTAGCACTCTAATCTATAAATTTAAAATTAAGTATAATTTCTTGGTTGTAATAAAATAATAATGACTAACAAGTAACAAATTAATAATAAAGTAATAATTTTTCTGGAATGTCTAACTAATAAAATTAGATACCTTAATAAGATTAAAACTTAACATTTGAAGAAATTAAACTTCTTAGTGATTAAAGTGAGCTACTCTTAAATTTTTTTAATTATGAAGATTCAACTTTAAAAGCTGTTTAGGCTTTAGATTTGTCTCCAATAGCTCATATTTGCTAAGTCAAATGCTTAGGTAATTTATTTATTTATCTACTTCTTTTTAGTAAAATTAATCTTTCAATTTTATTGAATTAAGGTAATATTATGAGAACAAAATTAATTAAAGGTGATAACTAGAAAGCCATGGAGTGCTTTGATAGAGCTGTTTAGATAATTGAGTTTCATCTTGGACCTTTTCATCCACTACATACAATTTTATATAGTCTGTTAGGTTGCTTTTATTCTTAGAAAAAATACTATGAAGAAGCTTTAGCTCTATATAGAAGTAGTCTTATAAATAGCAAAAAGTCACTTGGAGATTTTCATTCTCATACTGCTGAAGTATACAAAGATATAGGAGTATTATATATGCAAATGTCTATGAATGATGAGTCTTTTGTTAGCTTTGAGTAGTCGTATAAAATTTATACATAATGCAAGAAAAGTGATAGTTTAGCTTTTGCTGAAATTTGTTATTACTTGGCTACTGTTTGCTTAATATAAAGTAAATATTTACTTTTTAATTTTCTTTTAGGTTTAAATATAAATTTATTTCTTATTTAAAGGTAAATTTGAAGAATGTTAAACTTATAGCCTTAAGAGTATCAGAATATATGAGAATCATCATTAAACTTAATTAAAAAAATTAATAGATTCTTTGTTAATATTATGTAGGGCTTTAGAAATAATTAGAGATCACTAGAAAGTAAATGATATTTTTTAATACTTTTATTCATATTATCGCTCTCTTTTTTTAAAAAAAAGTGCCTTGAAAATGCAGATTTGATATGGAATTTGGTTAAAAATTTGGAAATTGAAGAATAAAATAATGTGTATGAGTAGGTTATTAAAATAATTCTTTAAGTTTTTGTGTCTAATATGTAGTTAGAAAAGGTTAACTTATTAAATACTTTAACTTAATGTGTTGATGACTAAATATAAGAAGCGAAAAGTAGTGTAAATTACATAGGTTTTGATAACTAGCTGTAAACATAGGGATTAAATTATATTTTAGATTAAATTAATGAGGGAGTTTATAAATCCATTGAAGGATTTGTCAGCATTACTCTACAAACAATTTGCAGAAATTTAGAATATCTTCATTCTGTTTCTTTCTTTGATAATTACAAAGAAAATATCTTTTCAATTGAAGATCCTAATTTAAAAATGTAAATTTTATTCTCTTTAATTTTTAAAAATTGAAATAATTAAATAAAATAGAGCATTCGAAAACTATGAGCATATTTAAATGTTTGTCAGCTATCTATTTATGGCAGATATATTGAAAAGGTATTGAATGATAGTTTCATTTTTGATTATCAAATAGGACTCAAGGAAGCTTATATTATATTCAAATTAACTTTTAATTGTAAATAATTGTAAAAAAATTAATTAATTCATTTGCTATATTTCACCACACATCTTTAATTATTTATCTTAAATTATGTTTCTTAAAATTACTACTTGATATTAAATGCTCAATTTTACTAACTTATTTAACATTTTTATATTATTCTTTATATGTATTTCTACAATCTGTCACCCTTCAAAAAGATAATACCCTAAAATCTTTTTAATTATATTACTTTTTTTTCTTATGAGTCTTTTTAAAATTTTATGGATAAAAAGTTTTTTACATTTTAAAAATAAATTATGTATGTTTGTTTGGTTATCTTGATGATATTTACACTAAGTTAATATTTAGATTTATTTTACTTTCTTTAATTAATTCTCTTTTCTTAAATAGCCAAATTCTCATTTAGAAAAGTTAGAATGAATCAATTTAATAATCTGCAAATTAATTATCAAGTTAAATTGTATAAGTGGAATTTAAAAATAAGACTAAAAAAAACAACCTTTGAATAAACAAAAGAGAGATGGAATAATAAAATATTTTATCATAAGAACAAAACAAAATAGACTAAACTTAAAATTTAATGAATCAAAACTTACTCAGCTAGTCAGAATAAATCTCTAAAAAAATGAAAAACTAAGAAAAATCGCTAAGCTAAATAAATGACTTTAACTAAAAAGACATTCACCTGAGCTTTGATTTAACTATTAAAAGAAAAGTTTAAAGCTAAATTCACCGAAGAGTCAATTAAACTGGGATATTTTAAAAGGCTACATGCTAAGTTATTAACTAAAAGGACATCCAATATGCATTTATATCTTATCAGAAAGATAAAAAATAAAGTAGTTTTGAATATCTTTCTTTTTCATCTAATTAAAAGCAACGTTTGAAATCATCAAATAATGATATAATTTAAGTTCAACAAGCCTAAAATATTTCAAAAAAATTAGAGCAATAATCACATAATTAATAATAGATAACTTGTTTACCATAGACAAATAAATAGAAAGAGGACCAAAATATTGATAATAAATAATAAAATATTTCAAAAATGTCCTTTAAAGAAAATTAACTTGATGAGAAAAAACATGAATTGAAAGAAGATGTAAAATAAGAAGATTAGAAAAGCTCTGTTTCATACTAAATTTAGATTAAAGATTAAAATAAAGCTTCAATAAGCTGTGCTGATAATAATTAGTCTAAATAAAATATTCTTGATTAACAGAATTAAAAGGAAATGAATAATAAAAATATAAAATAAAAATTGTTCATAGACGAGAGCAAAATTTTTGATAATTAGGTATAAAGAATATTAAGTGAAATAGAGGAATATGATTTCAAAGAGTATTAATAAAATTAAGAAGATGAAGAAACAGGAATATAAATTGTCGTAAGAGAGTGGAGTCAAGACATTTTTGATAAATTGAGCTGGAATAAAATACAAAGCAAGCATTTTGAAACTAAAAAACTAAAAATTTTTGAAGTTTTAAGCTAAAAGTAGCTCTTCTTATCTAAGATACTTCATTCAAATGAAAAAGAAGACTTAATTCTTGGATATATAAAAGAAGGACTTCTAGAATAAGATTATATTTTTAACATAACTCATAATCAGACTGAATCAGAAAGAGATTCAAATATGGAAATGATCAACTCTCTAGGATTTTTGCATGACCATATTTTGATTGAATAGGATGGCCTTTCAATTCTCATTATTTAAAAAGAAAAGTTTGAATAGCTAGTAAAATTTAAATAGAACATCTAATTAATAGGAAATATTTATGAAATAAATTCTAATAATTTTGAAGAATGCAAATTATGCTAAGATTAGAATACTTGTTAAAGTCGTTAGTGCTTTAAAAATGTTAAATCTTTAATTCTATCATTTCTTAAAAATAAAAAATTATCTTATTGCGAGTATTAAAATAATTTAATTAGTGGAATTTTATTCAAATAAAACTAATAATAAATAATTCCAGAATATTAATACTTTGTTTAAAGGATTATTTTTAGCTTTTATAATGATAGCAATAATGAATCTGATTAATAAAATAAGTATTAACAGAAACAAACAAATTTATCTGAAACTAAATTGGAATAAAAATAAGAGAAAGAACAAATAGTCAATATTGAGCTCATAAATGGGTATTAATTTGAAGATTACCAATTTTAAAATAATTATGATTTAGGCAGTGAAGTTATTTTCAATAACAGCTAAAGGGATTGGGATATCACCAAATTCAATCAAACAAATTTAAATCAAACAAGTGAGAACTTTTAAAAGTACTAAAATGATATTTTTGAAATCCTAAATAACAAAAAGTATTTCTTGTGTAAATCTTTAGGAAGAAATTCAACAGAAGATGTTTTCTTAGGATATTAAGAAGAAATCTCATAAAAATACTAAGACTAAGTTTTTATTATCAAATATAATCATATTGACCAGGTATTACAAAAATACTTGATAATGTTATCAAAATTTAATGAAGAATACAATTATTTTATCATTAACAATTTCATCCACATTTTAATCTTATAAAAAGATATTTTTCTTCAAATCAGCAATAACTTTGAAAACCTAAATACTTAAATTGAAGGGATTGGAAATTACCTAGATCAAGTTAAACAAAACAAAATTTTAAATTAACAATATTGCAATAATTGTTAAAATTGTAATTAAAAATAGGAATGCTAGCATTTACTTTCTTTTAGTGAGTTTTAGAAGGAGAAATATACGATAGTTGAAAATTTAGTTAAGAAGAGCTATTACATAAAAGAATATTTAAACATAGGAGGTGAAGGAATAATATTCAGAGGATATAAATAATCCTTTACATAAAAGTAAAATTTAGTTTTTAAAATTTTGTTTGGTTGTAATTAAGAAGAACTTTAAAAAGAAATCTAGATAATGAAATGCTTTGAAATTTGTGTAATTAAATTTATTGATTTTGTTAAAATTAATGATAAAATTAATGTCTTAGTCTTAGAAGAATGTTAATTTAGTTTAAGAGAAGAACTAGATTAGCTTAAATCTAAAAAGGTTTTCCCACTAAATAAGTTACTTTAAATGGTTTTTAACTTGCTAGATGGATTGATATAGCTTAGGATTTATAATGTATTGCATCTCGATATCAAGCCTTAGAATATTCTTGTCACAAAATCAGGAAAATATGTTTATACAGATTTTGGTATATCATGTTTTTAAACAAATGATTAAGAAATTCATATCAAAGGAATGACTTGGTATTACGCTTCACCTGAATAACTAAAAGAAGATCCAAACATAGATTATTAGAGTGACATTTTTTCTTTAGGAAAAACTTTTCAAAATATTTTGAAAGCCTTTAAAGAAGTTTAATTATAAAATTATTCAGATATAATTTCTTAATTTGAAAACATTGTTCAAGACAGCATGCTTTAAATCTAATCAAAATTAAGATCTAATTGTCTTGATTTATTGAATCTATTTTTTTAAAAAATTTTAATTGAAGATTCATGCTAATAATTTTTGTTATCATATTTAGATCAAATGAATACAATTTTAAACTCATACACTTTTGATAAAAATAAAGAAATCCCTTACTTTTTGCAAATTATGATTACTTATAATCTTAATATCATAGCTGTTTACAAATAATCGATTGAAAAAAACCCACAAATTGATGTTTAAAATTAATAACAAAATATTGCTGCTTCTCTTAGCTAAATAGGGTTATGCTATGAAAAGCTTGGTGACAACCAAAAGGCCTTAAAATAATTTGAAGAATCTCTTTAGATATTCAAATAAATATACAAAGAAAACCACCTTAATATTGCCTCATCA
This sequence comes from Tetrahymena elliotti 4EA, assembly GCA_000231825.2. NCBI lineage: Eukaryota > Ciliophora > Oligohymenophorea > Hymenostomatida > Tetrahymenidae > Tetrahymena > Tetrahymena elliotti. Next base: position 44,411 of record JH720333.1, read on the forward strand.
CTGAATAATGTTGGTGTTTGCTATAAAAATCTTGGAAATAACTAAAAAGCCTTAGAATATTTTGAAGAATCTCTATAAATGGTGAAGTAAATATTCAAATACAATAATCCTCACATTGCAATATTTCTTAATAATATTGGATTATGCTATAAGAATGTTGGTGATAACAAAAAGGCCCTAGAATATTTTGAATAATCTCTTCAAATCAAAAAATAACTATTCAAATCAAATAGCCATGATATTGCCACTTCTCTAAATAATATTGGCAACTGCTATCAAAATTCTGGTGATAATAAAAAGGCCCTAGAATATTTTGAAGAATCTCTTGAAACTTTCAAATTAATATTCAAAGAAAATCATCCTGATATTGCTGCATCTCTGAATAATGTTGGTATTTGCTATCAAAGTCTTAATGATTACAAAAGAGCCTTAGAATATTTAGGAGAATCTTTGCAGATGAGAAAATAAATATTTAAAAAAAATCACCCTGAAATCGCAATATCAATGAATAATGTTGGACTATGCTATCAAAATCTTGGAGATAACAAAAAATCCTTTGAATATTTTGAAGGGTCTCTTTAAATGCTTAGATAAATATTCAAAGAAAATCATCCTGATTTAGCTACATCTCTTAATAATATTGGACTATTCTATAAAAATAATGGTGATAACAAAAAGGCCTTAGAATGTTTTGAAGAATCTCTTAAAATCTATAAATACATATTCAAAGAAAATCACCCTGATATAGCTTTATCTTTGAATAATGTAGGCATTTGTTATCAAAATCTTAGTGATCATAAAAAAGCCTTGTAATATTTTGAAGAATCTTTATAAATCTTCAAATAGATATTCAAAGAAAATCATCCTGATATCGCTTAATCTCTTAATAATTTAGGCAGTTGCTATCAAAATCTTGGTGACAACAAAAAGGCATTGTAAAATTTTGAAGAATCTCTGAAAATGAAAAAATAAATATTAGAATAAAATCACCCTGATATTGCTGTTTCTCTGAATAATATTGGTAATTGTTATTAAGATATTGGTGACATCAAAAAAGCCTTAGAATATTTTGAAGAATCTCTTTTAATTTTCAAATAAATATTCCAATAAAACCATCCTAATATTGCCTCATCTCTCAATAATATTGGTATTTGCTATTTAGATCTTGGTGATAGATAAAAGGCATTAGAGTATTTTGAAGAGTCTCTTTAAATTAGAAAATAGATTTATTAAAAAAATCACCCTGATATTGCATTATCTCTAAATAATATTGGGAATTGTTATCAAGATGATGGTAATTACAAAAAAGCCTTAGAATATTTTGAAGAATCTCTTTAAATGAAAAAATAAATTTTTTCAGAAAATCACCCTGATATAGCAACATCACTGAATTGTGTTGGAGTATGCTATCAAAATCTTGGGAATAACAAAAAGGCCTTAGAATATTTTGAAGAATCATATAAAATATTTAAATTAAAATTCAAAGATAATCATCCTGATATTGCTTTATCTCTGAATAATAAGGGCAGCTGCTACCTAAATCTTGGTGATTATGAAAGTGCTTTAGATTATTTTGAAGAATCTCTTAAAATGTTCAAATAGGTATTCAAAGAAAACCATCCTGATATCGCTTAATCTCTTAATAATGTTGGGATTTGCTATTATAATCTTGGTGATAACAAAAAGGCCTTAGAATATTTTAAAGAATCTATTTAAATATTCAAAGAAAAAAGTCCTTATGTTGCCTCATCTTTAAATAGTATAAGTAATTGCTATAGAAATATAGGTGATAACAAAATGGCCTTAGAATATGCATTGAAATCTCTTTAAATGAGAAAATAAATTTTCAAATAAAATCACCCTGATGTTGCTCTATCTCTACATAATGTTGGACTATGCTATAAAAATCTTGGTGATAATAAATAGGCCTTAGAATGCTCATTAAAATCTTTATAAATGAGAAAATAAATATTTGAAGAAAATCACCCGTTAATTGCCTCATCCATATCTCTTATTGGGTTGTGCTATAAAGGTCTTGGAGATTTAAAAATATTTTTAGAATATTTCAAAGAATATGTAGAATTGGCAAATTGAATACAAAAACAAAAATGAGCTAATATTCTTCTGTGGAAAATTAAAGATTAACTATGAAAATTTTTTGAAACAATAAACATTTCTAAATTTATGAAAACTAAATTTGAAATCTAAATTTCTTTAAGCCTTAAAGAAATTTTAAAATTATCAAATAAATTGCTAAAAATAATTTATATAAAGTAATTAATACATTTTATTATTTAATTATATGCTTTTTTGTTAGTAAAAATTTGTTACGTTTTAGTAAATTTTCTTCTCATTTGTTAGTTTTATTTTATAATATTTAGCTCAAAGAATATGTCTTTAATCTGTCACATAGTTGCTCAGATTATAGTCGGTTACATTTTCGCTTATTTCGTTATCTTTTAGAGTGAATCCTCTTTCAAAGACATTCTTTTTATTTACTTTTTAAGGTTTTTTACGGCTTGGAGAAGATTTTTGAGATTCGAAATTAATAAATTTTGTTAACCTATCTTGCTAATTTACTTCAAATAATTTAAGTTTGCTTGTTCTAAAAAAGTTATTTTGCTCTTAAATTCTATAAGGAATAACTAATTAGTTATCTTCAACTAGTTCTACAGTCTGTTTAGTAGTTGCAGAAGTAGATTGATAAATATTTTATATTGTCTATTAGCAACTAGGTTAATTTGTAATGCTATTATTTTAAGGTGTGATACTAATTTAATCTTTTTACCCATTTTGAGCTTTCTACATTTTATTGAATAAGGTTTTAAAATACTACTGCCTTTAAAATAAAATTTTAGAATTGTTGTCATTTGGAGCAGGAAAATTATCTAATTGCAATTTATTTTATGTTAACATAGTATTTTTTTGCCCTTAACTATTTGATTAGTGATGTCTAGCAGGAGTCAAAGAAAAATTCCATTAAGGATTGTTTGATTGATTATCTTTAACGTTCATAAAAGTCTATCTTTCAAGATGACTGAATCTCTTTTTATTTAAATTGTTTTAATTATTAGGCTTTGAATATATATCAAGAATTTTTTATAGAGCTTAGTTTTCACCAAATTGATGGGAAGGAACCCCTGAGTTTATATTAATTCTTTTTCTTACAGTCGATTGTGTTTCTTTAACAGAAGAACTCCTTTTGTCTCTGCAAAGGCTTGTTTTTTAGATAGAATCAGGTATTTATTGTTGCTAATTTTGAGGTAATGATATAAAATGAGATGCCTGTTGCTATTTTTCATTTAAGCACTGTAGTGTATTTAATTCTATCATTTCTTTACTGGATGTATGACTATTTTATAACAAACCATTTTAATTGTGATACACTTGTTATGAATTTTAAACTTAAATGTCTTCTCCCATAAACTACTTTTAAAGAGGAGCATTTGCTGTAATTTTGCAAAAACTCTTTCTTAATTATTTGCTTTTTGGGAAGAAAACTGGTAATTCGTTATAAACTTAAATTTTCTTAGAGCTAGGTTCATTTTTATAATTATAATGAGTAACATGAGGGGGATTATGTTGAATTTTCACTTAATAATCATCTTCTTCATTCCAAATTTAAAGAAATCTTGTGTTATTCATTTTCTAAGAGATCTACTTTTTGTGTTATAGATTTTGTTTGTAAAAGCTCAAAGATTTCTATTTGCAAGGTTTCATATAGGTTTATAAAAACATAGGTAAATGATTTTGTTCTTCAAAAATTAAATTGTTATTTTGTTAGTTTTGAACTTACTAAGGTGAATGAATGTAGCTATTTTCGATATATATTTAATGAAGGTTTTTTTTATAGTCATCTTCCTCCATTGAATTATCAATTTAAATAGCTTTTGAAGCATTTTTCTGAGTAGATTAAAAAGTATCATCTTCATAATAATCAAGATGTTGCAATTAATTATATAATCTATTCAATCCTTTGCTTTTAGTAGATTCATTCTAGACACCATTTAAATCTTTAAGCAGCTACTAGTTCTATTATTTTTATACTATATGGAGAAGTTCTCTTTGCTTATTGTGGGATACTTGATGCGGGGTTATATTTTTTGGAGGGGAAAGCTTATACTATTACTAAAAATCTCTGGAAGAGTTGTTTTGGTTGTTAGTTGTGTTGGAAATTTGTTGATTTTAGAGAAAGCTTTTGAAAATTTATTCTTGCTTTGAAATGGCTTGCTTTCTAGCTTCTGCCAAAACACTTTTAGATCTTCTATTAACTTTAACTAAAACAAAAGATAGTGATGAATTAGAAGGCTATTCTTAAGTCATATATTAATTACTGTGAAAAAGAATAACAAAATAAATCAAAGCAATTTAGTAAATTAATTTATTTGTATTCTAAATAGGCTAACAAATCTCATAAGGATAGCCAATAAATAAGTTTTGTTTGGTATGATTTTCATTATTACCTTAAAAATTTGTTTATTTTATATAAAATCGTCAAATACTGAGAAGATTTTATTTCAATAAGGATTTACTTTCTTTCCCTCAATTTTCTATTATTTTCATTTTCATTATTTTATTATTTTTACTATTTTAGACTTTATTAAAGCAGAGAAAGCAAAGCAAAAATAATTTAATTTCCAAACAAATTTGACACGATTATTTATTTAATTATGAAAATATTTAATCATTTTACAATCATTCAAAAAGCTCTGATGCAAAGGCATCAAGAGCAACAACTAAATAGTAAATATAAAATTATTTTTAATTTTCTGAGTATGTTTTGTGAGATTTAAAGGGAATGAACAAAAAATGGAATAAAATAAATTCAAGAAATATTATTTTTAATGCATATTGAGATAAATAATAAATATCATTGATAACTATGAAAATCTGATCATCATTAATTAGTCGTTGCATCAATTAAATTACTTCGATACTTTTTTTAGCATCAAATGTCCTTTTTTATTAGTTAAACAACAAGGTAAAATAATGAACAGAGTAAAAATTCAACTGTTGGTTTGTTTTTCTATTATAATTTACTAGATGAATATTTCAATAGAAGTAGCCAGGTTGAAAGTTGTAATTGTATCCTTTATATAGTGTAAATTGCAACAATATAGAGAAAAATTAAAATTGGGTGAAGACAGGCTTGTTTGTTTGTTTTCTTTGTTTATTTGTTTGAATATCGGAATAGGAAAAATAAATATTTTGTTATATAAAATAAAAATAAATTAGATAGGAGTTTTCGATTCTAATACAAAATTATGTTTTTTTTTTCTACATTGTAAAAAGCAAATATGATACAGTTGTTGTAACTAAATTCTAAGTTGTAAATCATAGCAAAAAATTCACTTAAAATTAAGAAAGTACGAATAAGAGATTGAGAATGACTATGCTACGTCTTAGTATGTGTTGTTTATTTTTGATAGGACTATTACCAATTTGAGAATATATAGAAATGCTTTAATTGATGCATATTAAATGCAATAATGCAAAACATTTCTTGAATATTTACAAAATCCAAGCAATTTAATATTATTATTAATGTTAGTTAGGGGTAGGGAAAAAGAATATAAATAAAATTTGTGTAAACCAAATCAATTATAAAAAAATTTGATTTTTTATTTATTATTTTTTACTCTCCTAAAAGAAATAATGAATAAATCTTTTTTTGGAGGTGTAGTTTTATTGTGTGGTAGTTTGCTCAAGTAATAGAAAAACGTAATTTGTTAAGGTAATCTAGATTTATAATTTCAAAATTACACCTGAACTTAGATTTGGTTATGTAAGAAAATAATATGAGAGATGGAGGAGGGTTATGATTGAAAATTTAATTTGAAAATTCAAAAATAAAAGTGAGAGACAGAATTTTTAGTTAAGCTTTACTTTTTACAAAGAACCAAATAAAAATGATATAAATTTAGATACTAGACTGCAGTCACTGATTAACTAACAAACTAGACAGTTATTGAGCCTATTAAGTGGAGAGCAGATGATAGAAAGTTAGATAGATATGAATATCTTAAGAAAAATAGCAATTAATGTAAATTAAGAGTAGAAGTCAAAATATAATTCCACTAGAAATTAAGTAAATAGTTTTTTTACAATAGAAACTCTCTTCCTTTAAGTTGAGAGATAGCTTTCGAACAAGCTCATTGCCCGTTTATTTACAAAAACAGTGATGTTTAATAAATAACATTTTGTATTTAGGTAATCATCTAAAATATTTTTTCTTCTTCCATATTATTAGCATTTATTTTTAATATGTTGGATTTTAGCATATAATTTGAAATGTAATTAAGTAATGTATTCAATTAGATATCCAAAAAATAGAATCTCTAAAGATTTTTGGCTGACTGATTGATTATATCGTTTTTATTAACAAAATAATAAGCTTAGGGAAAAGATATTATTATTACTAAATAATCTTTTAATTATGTAAGGTCAAAAGCAAGTAATTTTTTTAGCATTCAAAAGTTAGCATGATACTAGATAAAGCTTTTAAAAAAACTTACTCAAAATTTAGTAAAGAATTAGAGCTAGCAAAAAAGTTGATTTAAGGATCAGTTTAAACGATTAAAAATATGACTTAAGAACAGTTAAGCCTCCACCATATTTTCTTATGGATCAAAAGAAAGATCTATTTATATATTTAATAATATATTAGAGGAAGATAAAAGTAAATTAATAGGTAATCTCAGATCAAAAAATGCTTTTTTAATCACAAAATTTCCACGCATTATTGAGTCTTTGGGGATTATAAGCAAATTTGAATTAATCAGAAATTAAATTAGATTAAGAGCTAACATTATAAGGTCTCTTTTGTCAAATTTATGAAATTAATTAATTCTTTCAATAACACTACTAAAAAATCACAAATATTCGTATATAAATAGCACACAATTAGAGAAACAAAGACGAAGCAAGTGATTGCATATACTTAAAGTCAAAAAATTCAATCAAATTAAAGCTATTTAAAAAAATTATTGTGGAGTGTTTTACAGTCTTAAAATAAATTTCTTAAAAATGAAGCTAATAAATTTTACAAACATAATAAAACCGACTCTAACGTAAAAAGATTTAATTTGTGGGAAATGTGTTTTAATTGTTTAAAAAACCAAATTTACTGGAGATATCTTTATCTTTTTTTTTGTTTTTTGAATGATAGATTTAAACTGAGAGAAAATAATTATTGTTCTTAAATGCAATAATATTGTTTCAACTGACTGAGTATGGGATTTAAGTCAAGGATTTTAGAGGGATGTGAAATTTAGTTAAGGTTAAGAGTAATAGTACAAGTGTTTTAGTCTTTATTTTTTAACCTATTACAACTTTTAAAATTGCAAGTTTTAAAGAGATTAAAAAAAAATTAAATGATTTAAGTTAAATAATTGTAATTTTGGCAGTTAATAATTTTCTTTTTCTTGATTTGTATTTTTATTTTATCTGATTGAGTTTCTATGTGTTTATCTTTTAGCTTGTCATCATCAGTGCAGTCGCACTTATTTAATTCAAATTTTTAAAAAGTTGCATTTCAGCTTTTCTCTTTGATTTAATTTTTGTAGTATTCTTGTGGCTAAGTTATAATCAAATTGAAACAAAATTTTGAGGTAAAAATCAAACAGACTTGAATATTCCTTATTTTATTTGAAAATTTGCTAAAAATGAAAGCAATATATACATGAAAATATTTTCTAGTTAAGTTAAATTTACTTGATTTATCTTTAGAAGAGCGACCAGAAGAACAAACGAATTCAGTTCTTTTAATTTTTAATTCAATTTTGTGAGTAAAACGCGATAATAAAAATATTCTTTATAAATTAACATATTTGCTTTAATTCAAGGCAAGTTTTGTTAATTAAGGTATTAATTATTTAAAAAGATGAATGAAATTCACAAACAAAACACAATCGTTACCAATTTTAAAATGATTTTTTCAAAAAAAATCACCTCTAAAAATGTGTGTTGAGGGTATTTATACAGAATGGACTAAGTAATTAAAAATTGTAGGCTCATTTTAATTAGTAATAAATTGAGCATCCAATATTCAGAAATTTCAATTCTTTTTTGTATTTTTTGAATAAATCGATCTATTATATTAGCACTTAATTACGACAAGGTGAAGAAATTTTTTCTGAAATCACCCTTAGCAATCCAATAAAAAATCTATTTAAGGGGTGAAATTAATTTGATATTCAATCACTCCATGAACGCATAACCGAATTAGATTACTTATTTTATTTTTAATAGTATTTACTTAAAATCCCATCATTCATTCTTTTTTAAAACTGTGTATTGAGTGAATTATGGGAAAAAATATATTCATTAAATTCAATAAATTAAAAAAAGGAATTTTGAATAGATAGTATTAATATTTTTAATTACTAATTTGTTAGAATAGTATATATAGTATATAAATTATCAATCTAATACTCATAATCCTCTTTATTTTCTTGAAATCAACAGAGGGTAAGTCAGATCACACTGTACAAATAATAAAGTTTAATTTTTTAATCTTTTTAATGTACTCTTATCCAGTGCAGAAGAAATATTCCGAAAAAAATAAAGGTTACATTCAAATTTATAACCAAAAAGGCAAAATATCCTCATTTAAAAGATGCCATTTGAAATAAAAAATAGAATTTTCTGGTTTTTGTTATTATGGTGTTTCTTGCATTATATAAATTTTGTTTGTCACACACACAAAATTTCTTCCAATATTCGAACAGTATAATTCTAGATTGTTTAATAGTTTACGCCTACATAATACTTGACAAATCATATAAATTGCATTTACTTAACTATTAGATTTGCAAAAAGAAAATATTAAATTCCACCAACCGGGTGGGTAAGTCGTTGTTAAAAAAATTATTTAATTTCTTGGTTTTTTTATTTGTTTTTTGAATAAAAATAGATTATTTGTCTATTCAAATCACATTTATTTATTTTATTTTTTGGTACTTCATTTTAACGACTAAGGTATTTATTTTGTTTTTTCCATTTACTGTAATTGTGAAATATGCAAGTTTATCTCTAGATGCTAACAAAATTAAAATTCCTGCACTTATTAAAAAACATGTTTTTTTCTCTTTCAATATTGCACTTCTTGGCATCGTTTGATTATGTATATTGCTTTTGTTAACTCCCTCTGTTAATTTGTACTCATAAATTTATAAATAAAAGAAAATTAGCTCTGATCATAGATCATGTAGATGAATATATATCCCTATTTATTGAACAATTATCACAATCTATATGTAGAAATATAAAAGTACCATCCGAAAACCATAACATAGACTGTATAAGATGGTATTTTATTGGAGATATGTTAAGTTATTCACAATTTAAGATAATCTTATCATGTATCCTGCTCAAAAAAATTCATGGCTGAACTGTAAAAATTACTATGAAAATTCGTGTAAATGTATCTATTATCTATCCCTTGAATATTAGTACTCTTTATTTTATTAATTGATAATTAATTAGATTGAAACCAATTTCTTACTGCTTACTTTATAACTTTAATTAAATTAAGGGGAGACCAACCTCACCTTTAAATTCAAAAAATTAATCATCTACCCATCAATAATAATTATTTAAAATTAACAAATTTTATAAATTCGCCTAAAAAAATTAAAAAATAAAACAACAATTCTTATTATCGCGTTTAACTATAAGATTTTCACTAATTCCTATTGCCAAAAAACTATTGTAAAAATACAGCACTAAGAATCACTCTATCTATCACATATCAAACACCCTATCATTCCTCAACACTCACTAATCAAAGACACTAACTACTATAAAATGCTTTCTGGTTATAATAAAAACATCTAAACCCCTAACATGATTAACGAAGATCTCGGTGAAGATTATCTCTTCTAGTATTCTGAAACTAATGACCACTACTAAAATAATGAAAGTTGCAGTGAAAACCGTCTTGAAAAATACGACTAATATAATGAATATAACAATGACTCCAACATTCTTATGTTCCAAGACGATAACCTTAATACCAACAAGGACTTCCAATACGAGACCGTAAAGGACTATAACGATTATTATGTACAACAACAATAATAATAATTATAATAATTATACAATCCTGCTGAATATAATTAATATAATGAAGTCTATGAAGATAATGAAAAGCAATACTATTAAAACTTCAACAATTAAAACTTCGCTCCTAAGAATATTTCATAATAAAATAATAATTCTTATTCAAATAAAAATAAACACTCTTAAAACTAATAATATGATAACAAATTGAGTATGCCCTCTAAGTATAATCAAAAATCTTGCTAATTTAATTAATTTTATTAAGAAGAAAACATCAACAATCAAATTAGTTAAAATAAAAACAATATCAGAAATATCTAAGATAATTACTCACAAAATTAAGTATAATAGAATCTGATATCCACTAAAGAAGAAGTCCAATAAGACTCTGAAATAAATTATAGTAATTATTATCAACAATAGCCTCTATTTAAGGCTGAATAAGCTTTCGAACAAGTTATTTAATCAAGCTCCCTCCCTGTCTCTGTCAATTACTACCAAATCTATTAAGACATCTATAGCAGATAAAATTCATAAGGCAACGAATAAAACGTTCAATCAAAGATTGAAAATGCCTAAGTTAAATCTGAAGAAGATGAACTTCTTTCTTAAGTATCCACTCTTCCTAACTCATCTAATAACAAAGAATAATATTTGGAAGAAGAAACTGCTGACAAAAACATCCAAAATGAATCTGATTCCCTCTGTTATACTCCTGAATTGGAAGCTAAAAAAATCCTCATTAGAAACAGCAACAAGAAAAACGTTGTGAAAAACATAATGAGCGCTTTCAAAAACTTCATCCTTGAACCCTTACACCACAACTACAACTTGAAAGATTTGGACGTAGTTTTGGAAATGTACAATTAGACCAAAAAGGGTATTGATGATATGTCTGAAATGCAAGCCAAATTCAAAAGATACATCACTTCCAAAAACTTTAACCACTACACTGTCAAGCTACTAATCTAACACATAAACTACTCTAATGTATTCAAATACTTCCTTAGTGGACCTATCCAAGAATGGATAACAGCCAGCAAGGTTGCTGATGTCAATTCACACAAGATAATGATTGAATTCTTAAAAGAATGCTTTGATGACATCAGATTAATTGATCTCCTTAAGAGACACGAAAAGAAGAGAGCCCACTTCTAGTGAAAGAATTTAAATATATACAAATAAATAAATAAATTAGTTAAATAGTTAATTAACTCATAATAAAAAAAAACTTAACAAGAATAACAACAAACATAAGTTGAATTAAAAACCATACATCTTTAAATAAATCTACTATAATAATACAATTAAAAAATAAAAAACTAACATTACAATCTCACAATTAACATAAAAATAAAACCAATTAGTCATTATTTGGCTCATTTTTATTGAGTCTCAAATTATTTTCTAACGAAAACTCTTTCAGAATTTCATTTCAATTGCCATTAATATTTAAATCTTTATAAAAATCCTTCAATAATTAATTAATAAAATATTTAAATATTGTATAAATTATTAGTCTCACGCATGTAATATCTTCATGTTCACTCTTATATTTATATATCACCTTCTCTCATTTACCACTGCAACAATTAAATTAAATTGTTTTTCATTTTCTTATTTCAAAATTTTTTCATCAAATGATAAATTTAAATTACACTTATCATCAATTCATAACAATCAAACACTTGCTTGTGGTTTTTGGCTATTTTAATTTAAGATCTTTACGAAAAGCTTTGGTTAAATTCAATGTGATGCAATATCATAAAAAGTTTCTTATCAATATCAAAAAAAATATTTCTTATGATTCTTGTTATGAATGATTTATTTGTAATCTATTTTTTCTATCGCGTCACTTTTTTCTTATTAAATCAATAACTTTATTGCATTCCTGCTAAATCTTGTTTTTTTATTTTTTATTTATTCATAAACAACTTCTCTCCTCAAAAACAATTTCTTTAACATCATCTAATTTCTCTTGTAAATCAATCACTTTTTTCACATTATTTGAATTTCATCAATTCATCAAATTTATTTTCTTGATTGCTTCTCTCCCTTTTAATCTTCACAAGCTCTTTTCTTTTATAAAGTCCACACAACATAAAATCACCAAAAAAAAGATTTAAATATTATTTCTTGTTTACAAACAAATCCATAATTTTTCCACCATAAAAAAATTTAATAATGCAATAAATTAGACATAACTCGAATCTATATCTATAATCTCTCTAATCTATCTAAAATCTTTATTTTTCTTGTGGAGCTGTAGATAAATGATTATTTAAATAAAACCGCATTGTTTTGTAGAAATTCAGTATTTCTGTATAACTAAGCACACTGCTAATAACATGTGTATAATAGTGAAATTATAATCAGAAAATAATTGATCTTCTTAAAATTTTATTAAAAAAATATAATTGAGAATAATTGCTTTAACATTTTTTTTTGTAGATGCATTAATAAAAGAATGAATTAATTGTTCAAAACAAAATTAGGTTGAGCAAAAAAATAAAAAATATAAACGTCTACATTCGCTACTTGAAAATAAAAAGAAAAAATCTAGCTATATTTAGTTTTAATTTAAAATAGAAATTGATCAAATAAATTCAATATTCAGATAGAGTACTTTTTGAATAAAAAATAATTAAATTCAGTTAGTTTTAACATCCTTTTGATTGGGGTTAGTAAAATAAAATAAATATGGTATTCTAAATAATTACAAATATATTTCTACCACTTTTTTATATGAATATAAATCTTCTCTTTTAATTAAAGTAAGTATTTTGAGTTATTATATATTATTTAGCTCTGAAGCGAATTTCGTCTTTATAAACCAATTTTAGTGCGTATTAACATTATATAAATTTTATAAAAGTCAGCACATACGTAATTAAGTAGAAAAATAAATTATGCTTCAAGTAAAATAAGCAAAGGTGAGGGACCAACCTCTCAACTAATTACATTTTTTCAAAACATATAATTACTTACACTTTCTTCTTCTAAATTCATCGTTACTTGTTTTTAATTTATTTACACAATTAAAATTTAAAATTCACAAATGCTTCTTGATAGCCATAAAATAGTAAATAAGTAAGTAAATACTTTTAGCTTATACAAATATGTATACACACATGCAAATATTTATAAATACCTATATTCAAACAAAAAGATAAATTAAAACTCATTTTTTTTCAGTGAATCTCAAAAGAGAGAAATGATCAATTTTAAAATTCCATACCAAAATTTACTAATTTTATCTATTGCTAGAACAAAGGCATTTGTTTATTTTTCTATTTTGACATAATTAAGACTCTCATCCATGACTTTTTTAAAAGAATTATATTCTAATGGAAAACGTTCTCCTGAAGAGCTGCTTTCTATTTGATCAATGAACTGTAGGGTTTGCTCAATAATGTTTGCATTTTAATTAAACTCTTCTTCCAAAATTTCTTCAAATGTTTGAATTTTGTAAACAAAGAGTCTTGTGTTTTAATCGAAGGCTGATACTATTTTGAAAAGAGAATATTAATGTTATGAGTCAGTAATAAACAATTCTTCATTTTTATCTTATGCATGCTTCTTAAATTTTGCTTCGGCTCCTCTTATTTGAGCACCTATTTGGTCTTTCAAAATCACAGACAGGTAAGCCGTTATTTACTTCACTTATAAAATACTTGCATATGCAAATTTCTTATTGCCATTACTTTCCAAGTTATTTTCCTACTCAGACAATGTAAGGATGTCTTCATATGAATAGGCCCTTTATTAAATGGAATAAAATTAAAAATTTTCAAACTAAAATTTGAATTCAAACTATTTTTTTCTCACTTTTATTTAAATTATCTATAAAATTTTATTTTAGATTTTCAAATTCATTAAAATATTTTATATTAGACTGGATTTTATTTAAATTAATACTTTAGATTGAAGCTTTAGGAGGGGTCTTCTAGCCCAAAGAGGGCATCGAAAATTGTTGGTGCACAAACGATAAAGCCTTAATGAGCATAAGTGACCATTGGCTTGAAAGAAGTGATTAAACCAAAGCTATGAATTGCACAATGCTAGTCATTTATTTTCATTAGGTTATTTGGTAGATTGAGTATAAATGCTTTTTAGGATTTCTTTATAGCTTGCTGTAAAGGATTGAGTTAAGAAAGATCTTCTTATGCCTTAGCTTCAGCATATTCAAAATGGAAATCTTCTGCAATAGGAATAAAGAAATAGTCAAACTGTTCCTCATTATATTGCAAAAACAAGATGCAATCCCCACTATCTTATTTTTGCTAAAATAATTGCAATACTTGCTTTTCTGGTACCAGGAGCTAAGGTATTTAAGGATGAAACTCCACTTGATTTGGCATAAAAAATACTTATCTAAGTTTAAATTCAACACTTTTATTTTCAAAGAATACGAGTGCTTTTGATAGTGAAAGTTATTCATGAAATACATTTAAATTATACATTTATATTTCTTATTCATCTTCATCAAAGTTCTAAAACACCGGCATGCTATCTAAAATTCTTAATTTGTATATTGATTTATTATTCTTGTTATCTTTTTGACTCATTCCTAACTTATAGCACTAATTGCTCCTACTTTCTTTCTCTCCTTGTTCTATATTTTAAAAATATAGCAAGGAGCTATTCTGCGTTTCCTAAAAGTAAGAATAATGCTTTTGAGACATGTTTTCGTACTTTGGTTAAGCAAAGCTAAATTTATAATGAACACAGCTATGATTATCTGTTTTCTCATTGAGAATTACTTCTTGAGAGACATCTATTTTTTTGAATTATTGACACTAAGATGATTAATTGCCTTCTTCGCACATCATCATAATATTTTAATCATAATCATGATCATTTTCAACTAACTTGGCAGCAAAAACGTTTAGCAAAACAAGCAAACAAATAAAAAATAAAATAGTTTTCTCCATTTTATGTTTTCCACAAATAAGATGTTTAAATTTGAAAGGTAGTGTTACAGTTAACCTATTTTTGAAAATATATTTGTTAAAAGGCTCTTAATTTGTTGGAGATGATGAAACAAATCAAATAAATAACAACAAATCTGATATGATATATAGATATTTAAATCTAATTAAATTTGCTGAATAATTCTTTTAAAGAAATTTGTTTAATCTGAAATTATAAAAAATAAATAATACAAAGACTAATCTTTTTCATTTTGATATTTAAAAAAGATATTTTTTATCTGCCCTTTAAATAAATCAACTCTACTCTACTCATTCACTCACAAATAACTTAAATTTATCAAAATTTAAAAATATTTTTCCAGTTAAATTCCAAAAAACAAAGCTTTTAAAACAAAATCAATATATTTATTTAAAAAAACCCATTCAACTGGTTCCTTTTTGCAAACGCTACTCAAAAAATTAACTTTATATATAAAAATTGAAGACTACGTGACTCGAACACGCAACCGTTGGATTTGGAATCCAACGCTCTACCACTTGAGCTAAGTCTCCTTGGATGAAATATTTAGAATTCAATTTTAGGCTGAAATTTTAAAATGAGAATAACTGCCAGTTAAAACACAACCAAAAAAATTATTTAAATACATCATAATTATAGTTTAGAAATTAAAAGAAACACATTTCTTTGATTTTAATTTAAGTTACATATTATCTTTATAGTGTATAAATATAGCTTTAGCTTTTCTTCAGAGCTAATATTAATAAATAATACTTAAAAAAGATATTTTATTTTAAATGGTTCGATTTTTTTGAAATTTGAGAGTTGTAAAGAATAAAAATAGATTTGTATCCCTCAACTAAGTTTACCCAAGATTAATAAAAATAAATCCTTATTAAGACACTATTTGTACTGATCAATTATTTTTTTTGTTGTATATTTGCTAACTTACAATTCTAATTTTTTGGATATTTTACATAAAACAAAATAGTTAATTAAAATTTTGTTATATTTGATTTTAGTTGACCCGCTGACCCGGTAAGGTTATTAAAAAGTCTTATGGATATCAAATTTGAAATTTCACGAATTATGGGTAAATCCGATATCAAAATATTTTCAAAAAGCCAAAAAGAGCAAACAATAGTTGGTCAAAAGAACCTATTTTCGTCTTTTTAAGTCATCGAAAAAAATTTTT
Source organism: Tetrahymena elliotti 4EA (assembly GCA_000231825.2). Taxonomy (NCBI): domain Eukaryota; phylum Ciliophora; class Oligohymenophorea; order Hymenostomatida; family Tetrahymenidae; genus Tetrahymena; species Tetrahymena elliotti. Next base: position 60,600 of record JH720333.1, read on the forward strand.
TAATTTTCAACAATACAATCATAAATGCTTTAAATCCTTCAACACTGTGTGGAATAGTCTAGAAAAGTTTGTCAAAATTTAACTTTTATCTAATAGAAAGCTGCTTCGACTTCTATATAGTGATACCATTTTTGATGTTTCGAGTGAATTTAATTGATTTTACTTAAGTTATTATGCTAATCGCTATTATCTGAGATAAAAGAATGGTATTTTGTGTGGAGAAAGCCTTTATTGAAATTTTATTAAAAAATATTTTATATTTACCTGATAGAAATCATAATAGAGTAAAAATTATTTTATTTTAAAAGCTAAGATCCTAATTTTTGATCAATAATTTATTTATTATCAAAAAAAATTGTATTCAAAACTGATTTACAGTCTAGAAATTAATTAATCTAAAAAAATAAGTAGAAGATATCAAAAGTAAGGATTAAATGGATATGAATATTCACACTCTTAAGTAACTAAAGGAAGCAAATAAGGATCAAGTCCATGAATTCACTTTCAACAGAAAAGAAAAAGAAGTAGGTGATGTTGAAACTGCTGAATTGTGTGAAGAAATCTCAAAGTGCACTAAGCTTCACACATTGACTCTTAACCTCTCAAGCAATAACCTGTATGGTGATGGTGGTAAATCTATTGGTTCATTCTTAGGCAAGTGCGCTTCTCTTAAAAAGCTTGACTTAGAACTCTCTACTAACAGTCTCGAAGTTGATGGTATTGTTGGACTTCTTGAAGGATTAAGCCACTCTAATACATTAGAAGTCTTAATGCTTAATGTTGCTGAAAACATGCTTAAAGACGAAGACTTTGAAAGCATTGGAGAAAAAATAGCCTAACTAAAACATTTGAAAGGACTTGCCCTTGTTCTTACTCAAAATAAGATGGAAAATAATGGATTAAAAAAATTGGTTGATGGTATTACTAAAATTCAACAACTCACTCAATTAGATTTGCATTTGCATCACTATCCTATTAGCTCTTTAGGTGGTTTTGTTATTGGGGAAGCCTTGTAAAATTTGCATAATCTCCAAAGCCTCACTCTTCATCTTGAAAATAACAATCTCAAAGACGAAGGTATCACTAAACTCTCTGTTGGTATTGCAAAGTTAGCTGCTCTTAAAAAGCTAACTCTAGACTTAAAGTAGAATAACATTCATGATGATGGTCTTTTAGCTTTGATTCAAGCTATATCTCACCTCGCTAACTTAGAAGTCCTTTAAGTTAATGTAAAACAAAACGGATTACACCAAAAGTGTGTGACTGCTTTAAGTCAACTATCAAAGTTAGGTCACTTGTAGACTCTCAGCTTTAACTTTGGAGACATCGACACAAACATGAAAGATGAAGATCTTATAAAACAAGAATTAAATAAATTAGCTTTTGTTAAGCAACTTAATGTTAATCATACAGATAATGAATAACACTATTTCTGATCATTAAAATCAGTATTATAAATTAAAATCCAAACAATTTTAATTAAAATCAAATTGTTTGTTTAAATGTTGAACTTTAAAATGAATTTATATAGTATGATTATCAAATTTCTCATTTTTTCTTAATAATTTTTCATTTGTTCACTCATTCATTTATTCATAAAAGTATGTATTGATTGATACATAGATAGAAATATGTATGATCAAAAATAAATTTTGAAAAATACAAATTTTTAACATAATTTGAAATATTAAATTTGATAGAAAAAAATTTTATATGTTAAGCAATTGTGAAGATGTAGGAATTTTATAACATTTACATTAATGTAAGACGTGCTAAATACTTTTGAATATCAATCTGTAATTAGACCATAAAAACTCTATTTAAAAAAAATATCTTCAAAAAATAAAATACTTGGCCAAAATTCTATTTCATATATAAAATTTATTTTTTGACACTAGCAAGAGTATCCTTAGTGAAACTAACTCAATTCCTTTTTCCTTTTATTACTGGTTTTCTAAATAATTGGGACATTATGTAAAAAAATGATACATTAATTTTAATTTTGAAAATTGAGTGGGAATATTTTAGAAGGTATCAGAATTTGACTTTGATTATTTTATTTAATCACAATAAAAAATACTTTTTTATTTTCTCATAAATACTAATTAGAAAAGATAAACCAATTCTATATGATTCAAGTGGTACTAGGATTATTTAATTACAATTTTCAATTACTTTTTTTTAATGTAAGATACTTATTTCCCTGAAATTTTTTATTAAGAATATCTGTTTACTAGTATCTCTCCGAAGTAAAATAAGCTATCAAATCTTTCATTTTTAATTTTTTTTTTGTATTTTTTAAAACAAAATAAAATTAGATCTTTAATTCATAAAATATTTCTGAATTTTTTCCTATCATATTATTTACATATCCATAAGTATTGAAAAAATCGTATTCGTTTTGTGCATCGTTTAAATTTCTTTTAAGAAATATAAACTAATAATTTATTAATCGATGATTTCTTTATTGCTTTAGTTTTCTTTTAATTTAATCAGATAATTTTTTGATTGAAAAAGAAATTTAAAATGAATTATTTTTATTTGAAAAATATGATATTTTTTTGTACTATTTAAAATCTAAAAAAGATCATAAACTAATATTTAATTTAACATGTTTATATTTGATAAATTTTAGTTTTAAATTATTTCAATAGTCAAAATTGATTTTAATATAAATTTAATTTAATTTTTTAAAAAACTTTTAATAAGTAAAATCATTACTACAGCCTTTTTTTAAGAACAATGATTGAGCACTTTTTTTTATTTATCAAAGTGATATAATTATTTATGTATCTATCATTCATTTTTTATTTTTTTAATTTAGATTAAAAAAATGTAGATTTATTTTGAAATCTTGTTTTTATTTTAGAAAACAGTAGAATATTCTCTGCAAAATTACAAAAATTATTTTAGTAAGATTTAAAGAATAAATATAAAAATATTGATTATTTACATAGCCTACAAACTAATATTAATTTTTTGGTAAATTAATGTTTTTATTTGAAATTTAAATTATTTTAAACAGTTTTAGAGCCTAATTTCTAATTTTTACATTATATCATTCATTTTTTTATTTCATTTAGAATAAAAGCTTTCAGAGTGTGTCAGGTTTCCATATCTTTTTGATAAAAAATGTCATTAAAAACATATTTGATTTAAATAGACAATATTTTTTTAATAAATTTTCTGATAAATCAGATAAAATTTGAAGTCGATAAAAGCTTCTTTAAACTTATTTTAATTTTACTTATCTTTTTGCTGAGTGATTAAATAGACCTCTTTGTTTCTCAAAGCAAGTCTTTCCTATATATTTTGTAATTCACAAACTTTCTTTTGAAGATATTCTTCCTTTTCTTTAATTATATCATTTAGTTGCTAAATTCTACTTTTGTTTTCAAACTATAATTTTCTATTCTCAATTGTAAGCTAGTTTAATTTATTTCTAAACTCTAAAACCTTGCTTTCGTTTTCTTATCTCTCCTTCCTTAGAGCCTCTCTACTAGATTTATCTACCTCTCTAAGTTTCTCGCTGTACTCAAATATCGTTTTCTCTATATCTTTAATATTCTTAGCTCCAAGCGCCTTAATTTTATGTTCTAAAATAAATACAGAAACTAGTCTCTCTTCCACAGATTCCAACTAGCTACTCTTGCTTTTCAGTTCTTACTTTAACACTTCAACATCTTCTTCTTTCTATCTAAGATCATTGAGAGCAAATTGAAAGTCTTATTTTATATTCTTAATTTATAGAATTAACGAATGATACAAATTTAATTAAATTTATATTTCTAAGTCAGCTATTAAAAAATGTAACTTCCATAAAGAAATCATTTCTTTTATTTCATTTTTTAAACACTCATTTATTAAATACTGTAAAATTTTATCATAAAAGAATAATACAAATCAAATCTTAAAAAATTTAAAATTTTTATTAAATTTTAAAAATAAATTTTTCTACTTTATAAATAGCAGACTAAAAATTTTTTAGTACAGTATTTTATAATTGCTTTTTGATTAAATTTATTTCTTTATACCATTTTTAAAGATGATAAATAAAAGACTAAACAAGTAAGTTATTAAAGATTTTGGTAAATTAAAAAAATAACAAAATATGGTTTATCTGAATCAGTGTTAGAATTTTCATAATAAAAAAGAATAATTTAAAAAAATAAAAACTAAATATAATTGAATTACTTCCATTTCTTTTTATGCATAATTTGCTAATAAATCAGCTTATATTTCACTATTTTTTAGCTTTTCTTGGTATAAGTTTATAGATAATTTTAGTTACTAGTTTTCCTTAGATAAATTAAATATAAAATATTATTAAAATTTAATTTTTGATTGATTTTAAAAAATTTAATGTTCATTTTTACTCTTGTTAAAGCTCTTATTTCACCTTCTTACTTTTGGAGAAGTAAAACATAATCTTTATTTTAACTGTTAATGTCTTTAACTTCTTATTGGCTTCTTTTTGCTACATAAAGAGAATCTTCAAGCTCTATATAGAATCTAGTAATTACGTTAAATGCCAACTCTATTAAAACAAATATATCTTTAGGCTCTTTTTTTGATGGATCAATATCCCATATTGAATCTAAATATTCTTTTACTTCATCAGAACCCTATTGTTATAAAGATGCAATTAAACTTTGCTAAACAATATATATTTAAGTTATAAATAAAATGTAAAATAGCTAAAAAATATCAATCCCATTTCAATATTTTATCAGAAAATGAGCAATTATTCAAAATTTTAAATAATTTTACAAATCCCCTTAACATTTGGTTTAAGTTTGAGAAAGTTTTTCTGGTTAATTTGCATAAATCTTCATAATTTTCTTCTAGCGCTATAAAGTCATTCACATCGAATTTCTTTTCTTTTCTCATTTATTATGCAGCTACTGGAGAGGGAGATAGATTTTAGTTATTATCTTTCTCTGAAGGAGTAGTTGTGACAGATTTTTTGTGATGATAATCACCATGAGTGCTTCTTCTTGAATTTCTTGTAGATAGCTAAGTAGACATCTCTCCCATTTTAGATGTTTCTAATGTTAGACCTTAAGCAGCATTAGAATCTCTGTTATGATTGGGAGGATTTTTAGAAAATGTTTTTACAACAGCTTGCAAGTAAGATCCAGATTTTCTATTCATTTTTTTTTGAGAGAATGATAAAAAGTTAGTGAAGATTAATGTCAATATTGAGCTAATATTTATGTGATTATTTTATTGTCTTTTTAGAAAACAAGTATTAATTAGTTAGCTTAATTAATTATTCAGTAAACAAGTAAAAAAAAAAGTAAAAAAAAGCTGTTTTAATGACTCTGTAAATTATAATTACAAAAGACATCTAATTTTTGGTTAATATTAAAAGCTATTCAACAAAGTATAAGTAAATATATAATTTGTTTATAAAAAACCACTAGAATACTCAAAGTAAAATAAATAAATATTATCCACCTAATTCCATAATTACTTCTCCTATATTTGAAATTATTTTAAGTGCATTAATCTATAAACTAAAATAATTGTCAGTAAATTTAATGACCAAATAAATATTTCATATCTTGTTCTTTAAATTTATTCAGTATCGCTATATTATTTTCATTTATAATTAATTTTCAATTTAATAAAAAGCTACAAAATTATTAATTAGTTTTGTCTTTCAAAAGCTACTCAAAATAAATACTACTAACCTCTATCAATAAATATCTAGTTAAAAACGCATTTTATCTTTGTTATTTAGATATGTGCTTTTAGTTAAGAATTTAAAAACTCCAAATAGAGATAAATCTATTTTTGTTTAATATATTTGCCTTTATTAAAAAAGAAAGATTCTCCTATTATTAATAAATGTAATTTATTAATTTTTTTATTTTCCTTTCCAAATATTATTTAATGGATAACTTTACAGACCATTTTTACAAAATGGATCTAGTCTAATTATAAAATTTTAAATAGCTTTTAAAACGTTAATTTGAGTTATAAACTTAATAAAGCATTTCATCATTCATTATAAATCCAAACTTATATTTTAACGAATAAAATTTTAATTTTGATGAGATCCCATTATTATCTTTTACATATCTTATATAGGTATTTCAAATAAATACCTATTATTCCTTTAATTGTTTTTGTTTTTTAAAAACAATTAAAACAAATCTTAAATCTATTAAATAATTAAAAACGCTTTTATTTATAATTTTAAGAAAAATTTAATTAATATTTCAATTAATCTTGATATTGAGAAAATAGCAATAGTAATAATCAATTTAGTAAAGATTTCAAATTGCTTGCTTTTAGATTGAAAAAATGAAATGTTTTCTGATACAATAGTAGATATAAAGTAAGTTAATGAAATTCAAAACATGAAATTAAACTAAAGTTTTCAAAAAATTATTTTTCATTTCTCAAGCATAAATGAGGGCATTTTAGATTTGAAAGAAGTAGAAACGGTAATTGAGTCAGGAGATATCTATCCTCTGACAAAAAGAGTGGGTTGATCTTGTTTTTGTTCTCCGAAATATTAACCTGCATTAATTAGATAGAGGTTTTACTTAAAAGATTATTCTACAGTGAGTTCGATAGAATCTCCTTCTATATAACTATCTTTTACTATGCTATAAATATGAGCCTTAACATGTCCTTTATGAGTTTTTACAACAGCTTGTTGATTAGACAAAGTATCTATCTAAATATTTCCTTATTTTGCTATTATTTTTGCTGTTCCATGAGAAGCACCAAGCAATATATTACCTTTGTTAGAATTGATAGTAATGTGGGGAGTTGATTCTACCATACTTGTGATTTTATTATTTAATTATATAAAATTGAATGGGTTCTCTTCACAAAATATGTTTTATGGTCTTCTTTCAGGGTTTGTGTAAAGAGAGCTAATTGAGATATCTCCAGATTACTTGAGATTAATGGTTGCATATCCTGAGATAGCACATTTCTTCATGCGAATGCCCTTATCTGAATTAACTTAAGCTCTAAAACTTTCCAAATATGTATCTACATTAATATCACTGGCACTAATTTCACAAATTTCAGTTTTTACTTTCTTAGCTTTAAATGAAAATGGGGTAATTGCCCTAACATCACCATATATCTTGGAAGATACAGCTTGAGTATTCTCATGAATAATAGGTCCATTAACTTCTATATCATAAGAATAATACTCTGGAATTCTTGCATAAACTTTAAACAATTCACTACTAATCTCATTTGCATCATAAGTCTCATCAGAAAAGAAAGCTTCTCTACCCCCATCACCATTTTCTTCTATTAAATAAGCAGGAGCTCCAATATTTCTTTAGTTATTCTTTCTAAACACATTCACTTCTGAATAATCTTCCCACAATGTATGCAATGCTAGATTATAATTTGATTTATTCAATCTCATTATTAACTTTCCTCCCTAACCAAAACCGTATTTGAAGTCAAAATATGGGGAGTAGCTTCCCCTCTCTGATTCAGGTAAAGGGTTTTCTTCACTTGTCCATAAATTATTATTTGAAAAATTATAGAGCTATTTCTACTAAATACCTTGAAGACCTTTTAAAAGATTTTTTAACCTATTACGAACTTGCATTTTATTTTTATGTAAAAGTAAAAGTGATTAATTAATTTCTAAATTGAATCTTTTTTATTGTGAAATAATAAGTAAGTTTCCAGCTTTTTCATTATTAATTGAAAATCAAACTATAAATTAGAAAATTCTAATTTCATAAAATCTCAAAAATTAATAATACAAAAAATCTTTTATTTTATAAAAATTAAAGAATTAAAACAAATTATTTACTAAATTTTAGCTATTGTAGTTTCCATAAATTTCTTTTGAAAATAAAAAATAATCAAAAACAAAAATGCTTACAAATTTGACTTTACAAGAATATTTCAAGCTAAATTGCATATTAATAAGGTTTACTAATTCTTAAAAGATAATAAAATTATCTGTACTTTCCCTCTTATTTTTAATCAGAATATTTATAAAATTAAAATTAATTGATATCAAATACTTATTTAATACAGCTGGAGATCAAATAAGTTATGTCTGTCTTCTTATAATCATATTTAGTTTTAGTAAATTATTAAAAATGAAAATAATTAAATTTTACTTTAAACTGAATAAATAAATAAAAAATAACTAGAATAAGAATGTTTGGTATGCTTAAGAAATTTGCAAAAGAGAATAAAAATAATACAATTTAATTTGAAAAATAACTAAATAATTATTATTTGTATTAGAAGAGTGAAATATTAATAGATTACTCTAATACTTTTTGTGATTCCTTCAAAAGTAAACATCTAATAAATTTTATATAATAAAACTAAAAAATTGATGTTACATAATACTTAACAGAGTTCACAAAGCTCATAGTCTAATTTATTGGAAATTAAAAGAAACTTGATTTGAAATAAGAAAGTATAAAGAAAGATATGAGGTAATATAAAATAAATTATCCTTATGGAGAAAAAGATGAGTAAGAAGAAGTGTTTCAAGATATAATTAACAAATTATAAACCAATTATGAAGGCTATCAAAAATAGACAAAGGAGAAGGGTAGCTTTGAGTAAACTTAAGAAACTGATTTGAAGCTTTATGATTATAATGAATCAAATTAATTAAATGAATCGCAGATATTGCAAAAAAAACACCCTCAAGAAATATTAAAGAATTAATTCTAAAATTTGAAGTAAATAATTGAAAGTTATCAAGAATTAATTTTAAAAATAATTTGTGAATAAGGAAATTATGTTATTTAATTTTAAAACCCAATAACCTTATAATTAAATAAATTGAATGAATTTTATATGTAGACACTAGATACATATATTAATTGTAAAGAATATCCCATTTCGAATTATGCATATTCACCAAAAGATGAAAATGAATCTCATTTATTTATGCTCAAGGAATACTTTTAAATATAATAAATGAAACTTCAAATAAAATATTTATAAATATTTTTGAAATTATAAATTCATTGTACTCATTATAAACCTTGGAGTTGCTATGATTGGGATAACATGAATAACGAATTAGAAAATTAATAAGGAAGGAATAAATTAAAATTTTTATTTGGTGTGCTCACTTACTTTAGAAGGAGTTGCAGTCAATCCATCATCTAAATAATGAATACTTTTTAACTTATAAATTTACAATTTAATTTATTTTTAGAAATAAAATGAAAGTATGGAAAATAAGCAAAAATGCTTACAAAATTTACTTTACTCAAAAAAATAAAATTTAGAGTTTATAAGTGATAAAAAATAATCATTAAAAATAAATTAAATTATATTTTCATCAAATAAATAAATAAATAAAAAATAACTGGAATAAAAATGCTTAGTATCCTTGAGAGATTTGTAAAAGAAAATAAAAATAATAAAATTTACTTTGAAAAATAACTAAATAGTTATTATTTGTATTAGAAGAATGAAATATTATTAAATAACTTGAATTATTTTTCTGACTCCATTTAAAGTCAAAATCTAATAATTGATATTTAATAAAACTAAAAAATTGATATTACATAACATTTAACTGAGTTCACAAAGTTCTTCATCTACTTTATTGGAAACTTAAAGAAACTTGATTAGAAATAAGAAATCATAGAGAAAGACTTAGAATAATTTAATATATATTATCCAATAGAATAAAAAGACAATAAATAAGAAATAACTGAAAATATGATTCACTAATTATAAACAAATTATGAAGGTTATTAAAAATAGATAAGGGAGGAGAATGTTAGGTTTGAGCAAATTTAAGAAAGTGTCTTGAAGGGTTATGATTATAATACTAAAGAGGATCAACTAAATTAAATTTAAGTACCACAAACAACCTCCCCACAGGAATTATTAAATAATTAATAATTTAATTTGAAGCAATTAATTGAAAATTATGAAGAATTAGTAATAAAAATAATTTTGGGATAAGAAAATTTTGTTATTTAATTCTAAAACCCAATAACCTTATAATTAAATAAATTAAATGAATATTACCTTTAGACATTATACACAAGTTTTACTTATTATAAATATGCCTTTTATTGTAAATCATAAGAACCAAAAGATGAAAATAAATCAAATTTATATATGCTGTAAGAATACCTTTAGAAATAAAATATGAAGCTTACAATAAAATTTTTATATATAGATTGTTATTTGTAATCAATTTGTACTCATAATGATTCTAGTTGTAGCGACTGTTATGATAATAAGTATGGAGATAATTTATTGAACATGGAGGTATAAATACCTATATTCGAGTCTGAATATGTTTTTATTTTATTAGAATTAACACATCGTTATTATTAACGGAATTTAGAAATCAACATAATTCCTAATTTAGAATTTGGTGAAAAAAATTTTAGGACAAAGATAATAGTAAAAGCTATTTGTGACAACAGATATTAAAATCTATCACTATTGTTATAAAGCTAATAATAATTAGAGATACCATCTTTACAAGAAGATAACAAGTGCTTCTTAATTTTTGAAGATCAAAGTTTAATGTTATTAAACAAAGAGCATTTCATAGAGGATTAAATCTTACTTTTAATAGTATTTTTTGAAAAGAGTGAAATTATTGATCTTTTTTATAATAACTTCCAATCTATTCTAGTTGATATGTTAATTGATTGAATTTTACTAATTTAAATGAATTTTGAATAGTTTTAATTTTTTAAAATATTACAGTATGAGTTCATTAGACCTACTACCTCTTAAAATTATTTTTCATTGTCTCAATAAATTTCATGAAAACATATCAAACCCTTTTAGAAGCTAATATTAATTATCTATTTATTCTAAATAATATTATGTAAAGTGTTTAGACTTATATAATTTACTCACTTAATTAACTTTCAAAATATTTTTCATTTATTATCAAAGATTTATTACAGAACTCATTTTATGAGTTGTAAAATATAAAAAAAAAGATGAATAATTTTTAGCTAAAATTTAAATTATTAAAAACAGAAATTTATTTCTATTAAATACTTCATAAGATTTTTTCAAAAATCTACATTAACTTTTTGACAAATAATATCTCGAACATTTTAAATGCATTTCTTATTTACTAATTTGAAATTTTAATTAACTTTTTAGAAATATAATGAAGTTTATTAACAAAAAAACCAAAACATATTTACAAATCTTACTTAATGGAGTATATCAACCCATCACTAAATTTCCAAAAATAAAGTATCCAAATTCATAAAATATGAATAATTATCTTAACTTTTCTCGCTTATATTAAATCAGAACATATAAGAAATTAAAGTTGTTAGAGATACCCCACAAGAAATATTTGCATATTCACCAAAAGACGAAAAAGAATCTCATTTATTTATGCTCAATGAATACTTTTAGAAATAATAAATGAAACTTCAAATAAAATATTTATAAATATTTTAAAAAATATATATTCATTGTACTCATTATAAGCCTTGGGACTGTAAATGCAATGATTGGGATAAAATGAAAAATGAATTGAATAAATGTATGTATATATCTATGTTCAAGTCTGAATATGCTTTTATTTCATTAGCAATAGAAGACTTTTTCTACTTATATTATGATATAAAAATAATTCCTAATTTATTTTTTAGTGACATAAATGTTAGGACTAAAATAATAATAAAAACTCTTGAGTAGAATAGTGAAAGAGGTGATATTTAAAATCTATCACTAAAGTTGTAAAGCGAATAGTAATTAGAGATACCATCAATACTAGAAGATAGTAGGTGCTTTTTAATTTTTAAAGATAAGAATTTAAAATAATTAAACAAAGAGGAACATTTAATTGAGGATTAAATTTTACTTTTAATCGTAAAATTTTAAAATAGTGAAATCATTGATCTTTTTTATAATAACTTCTAATCTATTCTAGTTGATATGTTAATAGATTGAATTTTAATATTAGTAGCATCTGTAAAGCCCTATTATTTTTTTATTTAACTTAGATAAAATAAAATACTCTTTTTGAATAAATGAATTTTTAATAAACTTTTTATTTTGTTAACCGGTTTTTATCCTTGAATAAGACAATTTTCAGTCTTAAGAATATTAAATTATATTTTTTAATACATATATTCTCATTTTACATAAAAAGTCATGAATTTGATTCGGGCTGATAAATTAACACAACAATGTAGAAAAAAAATTATTGTATTAAAATTATCTTAAATTTTAGAATAGCCTGTCTAGATTTCAAAAAATAATAATAGGTTGATTAATTTAATAGAATTTATTAAGTGTATTTAAAAAGCAAAAAAGAAGAGCTGAATTATTTTTTGCTATTTATCTAATTATTGAAAGCATTATTTTACTAAATAAGAAGGGGGGAAAAAATTTCTATTTATTGTGCTCGTTTGCTTTATTTAGTAGGAAATGAAGTCAATCCTTTATCTAAATAATAAAAAATTTTTTAATTTATAAATTTAAATTATTTTTAAAAATAAAACGAAACTTTTAGATAAATAAGCAAAACTTTACTCAAGTTTTTTAATAGTTAAATTTCAATTAATAAAATACCCTAATTCATAAAATATTAATAATTACCTTTTATTTTTCCCGCTTATTTTAAATCAGAATTAGGAAGAAATTAAAATTGCTTCAGATCAAACAGCTTGTGTCTTTCTTCGTTAAATTGTTGAAAAAAGAAATTATAATCAATTAAATTTTACTTAAATCAAATAAATAAATAAAAAATAACTAGAATAAGAATGCTTGGTATCCTGAAAAATTTTGCAAAAGAGAATAAAAATAATGCTATTTACTTTGAAAAATAACTTAGCAGTTATTGTTTGTATTAGAAGAACCAAATATTATTAAATAATTCTAATTCTTTTTCTGATTTAAATGAAAGCTAGCATCTAATAAGCGATATTTAATAAAATTAAAAAATTGATATTACATAACATTTGGCTGAGTTCACAAAATTTATTATCTAATTTATTGGAAATTTAAAGAAATTTGATTTGAAATAAGAAATCATAGAGAAGGATTTGAACTAATTTGGAATAAATTATCCTTATGGATAAAAATATTATGAAGAAGAAATAACTAAAAATATAATTTATAAATTATAAAACAATTATGAAGGTTATTAAAAATAGATAAGGGAGGAGAGTAGCTTTGAGTAAATTTAAGGAAGCAATATGAAACATTATTAAGATCAATAAAATTAATTAGATTAATAATAAATACCACAAATAAACCACCCAGATGAAACAACATTAAAGAATGGATTCTAAAATTTGAAATAATTAATTGAAAATTATGAAGAATTAATTTTAAAAATAATTTGTGGATAAGAAAATTTTGTGATTTAATTCTAAAACCCAATAACCTTAGAATTATATAAATTGAATGAATATTACTTGTAGGAACTCTATACAGAATTAATATATTCTGAATGTCCCTTTTGTCAGTATTCATAAAACTCAAAAGACGAAAATTAATCACATTTAATTATGTTATAGAAATATATTTAGGATTAATGTATACAACTTAAAATCAAATATTTGCAAATAAATTCTTATTTCTAAACTGTTTGCTTTCATAATATGAGTAGTTGTTGTAAATGTTCTGAAAGATCTACAAGACATGATTTCTTGATGAAGGATATATAATTTTTTTTAGAGTCTGAATATATTTATATTTTATTAGAAATAGTAGACTCTTTCAACATAGAGTATGTAATAAAGATAATTCCTAATTTATATTTTAGTGGTATTAATGTTAGGTCTAAAATAATAGTAAAAAGCTTTATTCATGAACCGAACAGCTAAGAAGAGTGCAATATATACAATTTATCACTAAATTTATAAAGTGAATAATAATTAGAAATAGCATCTTTACAAGAAGGGAGTAGATGCTTTTTAATTTTTCAAGATTAAAATTTAATGTAATTAAACAAAGAACATTTCATAGAGGATTAAATCTTACTTTTAATAGTACTTTTTGAAAAGACAGAAATCATTGATCTTTTTTATAATAATTTTTAATCTATTCTAGTTGATATGTTAATAGATTGAATTTTTAATAAATAATATATAAAATTTAGGACTTTTATTTTTATGTGGGCTATCTTAAATTTATTAAATTCTTATCATTTATTAACTAGTTCTCATATTTTTTGATAAAAAGCTAATAAAATATTTTTTAGTCAACTAAAATAAAAAAAGTAAAATTAATTTTAGATTTTCAAGAAATTATTATTTAAATGGTTTAAATCAAGATTATATTAACTCTGTTAAATTTAAAAATATTTTTTTCTTAATAAATACTACAAAATTTAACTTTGAACATTATTTTGATGATGTAAAATAAAATAGAAGGAAAGCTTATTTTTAATTGTTTTGAAATTTGCGTTGATATACATTTCTAAAAGATTAATTTTATTAAAAAATTCTTCAAAAATAAAATATCCACTATTTTTTTTTTTTTTTTGACATCACAAAAATGAGATTTTCATAGAGTTTTTGATGGATGTTTAATGAATTTAAAATTATATATTAGTATTTCAATTATTTTTAGACAGTCTTTCTTTTGCTAAATTATTTTGTTTACTTTTAATAATAATACTAAAATTAATCTGAATTTAATAAAATAAAATAAATGAAGCTAAAGGTATACACATATTAATATTATTTCTTCTTTTAAAAGTTTTACAAAGAAGAAAGAAAAAATCTTCGTTTTTATTTAAAATAGCTGAGTAGAAATGAATTTAAGTTTGAGTTAAAAATTTAAAATCTAAAGTTTGTAATTAAATTAAGAACAATGATTATCAATTAAAAATATTAATTAAAAAAGATCTAATCATTTATGTAAATAGATACCAATTTTATTGATGTATTTGTTTATAGAAAAATTTTAACTCTCAGCTATGAAAATTAATATTAAAGATTAAAGATATTTTCGTTTTTCTAAAAGTTCAGAAAAATAAATAAATTTTTATTTATTCATTTAAAATGGACATTTAGTGTGAGGATAGCAGAGAAGATTAAAAATAAAAGATAAGTGCCAGTTAAGATAAAACTAATGGATAATTCTTATTCTACATGAGATTTGTTTTAGTCGTATTGGCTATTGCAATTAATAATACTACTTGCACTAGTGTCCCTTTTATTTTTTACTAATCTAAACTAGATTGTGTTGATCCCAAAACCTCAAAAACATATGAGTGCTCATATTCAGAGGCATGTGAGCTAGGGAATTATAAAATTAGTGATGACTAACCATATCCCCAACTCTATAGTATAACTCAATAATTGAATTTATTCTGTGATAGGGCTATCTATGATTTATACATTTAGACTTCAAGCAAAATTGGGAGAGCATTTACTTATACTTTGCTGATTTTTATTCCCATAAGGAAGGAGATCAAGGAAATATTTATACACTTTTAAATATTTATCATAGGAGCTATCTTGCTTTTCCTGTTATGGATCTAGACTATCGAGATGTTTATAATATCTTTTTTCTTCTGGTATGCTTGTTTTGCATTTGTTTTTGGTCTTTTCTATATCTATATTGAGGAGTAATTGCCTTTGTTTTAACAAAATTATGCTATAGGATATACAAATATTGCTTGGACAACAGGTATGATTATCTACATAATATTTACTTACTTCTTTGGAACATGGGAGAATACAGTTATACACTTTAATGCTCTACCTTGTCTATTGATATCAATTGTTAGCATCATTTCATACTTCTCTTACCCGAATAGCTAAAGCCTGTAAGTTAGTAGAAGTAACTAATCGAATCTTTCAATTTAAGATTAAAAAGAGTAAGCAAATTAATTGATTTCTGAAAACCCAAAATAATAAGATAATGAAAATTCGCCACTTGTATCCTAGTCTTCTTAACAAATACAAAAGTACACAGAAGAATGTAAAGATAATGAATACTAAGAAAATCAATAATAATTAAATGAAGAATAAGACATAGCTACAGTAGATGATAATGAAGTTAATTAAGGCTTTTTTTACAAATTATTTCCATTTATGTATTATGATGAAATAAGATAAAATTTTTATGTATGGGCAATATGCAGGGTTACTCAGGGCATTATCTATAATTTCCCATTTTACTATTTAGATTAAATAAAAGGTAATCTTTTTGTAAATTCATTAATTCTAACATTTGCTGAGGTTTTGGCTTCTTTCATTGCAAGTGTTATACTTGTTAAGTTAAGAGATAGTTTAAAATTAGTTTCAATTCTTATTTAATTTCTTTCAGCAATCATCTTCTTTACTTGCATTTTCTTTTTTGAGTCTAAAGAAGAAATTAAAAAATCAGAGAGTTTTTAGGAAAGTATAAATTCTTTGTTGCCATTAATTTTATCTAAAATAAGCTATATTGCTTGGGTTATTTTTATGGCTTATTAAAAGTAAGTAATACCAATTAAATTCTAGCAATAATAAATATCAATCACCAACTAATTAAATGCTATAGCAATAACTTTTGTTCCAGCCTATAGATATTTATGCATTAATTATTCAATTAATCCCTTTATTGGCTTAGGTATTTTAGGACTGATTGGTACAATAGCTAGCTTTTATTTTATAGAAATAAAGGAAGAAGATTATAATTTTGAAAAAACCCCATAAAAGTAAAAAGATAAAAGATTAACAAAATGAATAAATAACTTTCTAACTTAAAAGTATTTCTCAAATATTAAAAAATTTAACTTGAACCTATAATATTAAAATAAAAATCATTCTTTGGATTTTTTTTAATGTTTTTAGTTTATTTATTTTGTAAAATGTATTAGTATTTACTTGAAAATCTACTAAACCATTTATTTTATCCTAAACAATTAGTTTTACTTTTTTTATTAATGACTTGTTTTTCATATGTTATCAATATTTTATAAAATTTTTTTAAATGTATTCAAAAAATAAGAATTTCTCAATTTTCAGCCACATATTAATATTTAACTTATTGAAATTGTCTTAATATTTGAAAAGTTTAAAAATGCTGATAAAAATCATGAAAAATAAATATTTTCAAAACACATAATTAATTTCTAAGATATAAAAAAATAATTTAAATCTAAATCTTACATTTAGCTTGTGATATTATTATCATTTTTCTTGTTTAATATTAGTAAATAAAAGATTTTGTAATATTTTTTAGTTATTTTAGTTGTTTTTGAGAAAGATATAAAATAAAAAAGTTGAATATCTAAAGTTACTCTCCAATAAATAAATAAAGTCTAAAAAATTTGAAGTGAGCGAAATTAGTTTTAAATAGATTTATGTAGAAGAGTAATAGATGATAGATAGAAACGATTAGTAAGCTAAAAGAGAGAGAAAGAGAGAGTTAGGGAATAATAGTTTGGTTGATTGGACCAATAGATTAAAAATATAAGATATAAGATATTAAGAGATTAGAAATTTAATTGTAATTTAATTAATAATTTACTTTTTTATCATTCAGTTTAAAAAATACATTTTCAAAGTATGAGTTCCTCAAATTCTTAATAAAAAAGTGATGAAGAAAATAAAATAGCTATGACTGCAACCAAATAGAGAAAATTAGCTTATATTTTTAGATGGGTAAATGCAGGTTGTGGTATTGCTCTCATAACTAACGGAATTTTAAGATATATTTTTTTTGCAGCTCTTATAAGTGAGCCCTGGACAATATTTTAGCCTGGTTATATGATTATGTTTGGCTTAGTAATTTTTGGAGCTGAGATGAATATGATGGCAGTTTTATCAAGAGTATAATTTATGTGTTCTTATTTAGGTAGAGGGCTATTAGACATTTTTGTTGCAACTATCTGCTCTAGTTATTTAGGTGGATCTGGATTAAATATATTAGCAGTTGTTATTACAATTTTCTTATTTGTCGTTGGTCTTATGTATCTCTGTTTTCATTTCACAGGACTGGATTTAATTCTTCCACCTGAGTTAAGTGAAGAATAGTCTAGCAATTCAAGTACAAATACAAACAAGTCAAGCAATCTAGATAATTCCTAAAATTTAGGAAGAGGATTAAATGAAAACAGAAGTGATCCATCTAATGTTTATACTAATGGGTAGTTATGATAATCTTTAGTATAATAAAAATCAAAATTGAATACCTTAAATATAAATAAAGCGAAGCATAAATAAGTTAAATTGAGTTAAAGTGTAATAAAAGTATAAGCGTTTTATGAAATTAAGATATTTATTGTAATAAAATTAACTTATTTTGCAATATTGTATTTTTATCATATTTTATAGTACAAAGTATTAATTTTACTTAATCTTTTCTATTAAAAACCCTCAAAATTTCTAGCACAATTATAATAAAATTTACAAATCTTAAATCCTATTGATTATTGATTGGTTTATTGATGGTAAAATTTTTTTTGTTTACAAATTCCATTCATCAGAAAAATAATTCTGAAATTAAATCTAAAAATATATTCAAAGCAAAATAATCCATTTGATTAACAAAATAGTTTTTTAATTGATTTATAAAATAGTTTTTAATAATTAAATACAATTTATCAATTCAAATAAAAATTATTTTATTAAAAAATTACAAATTTTCAAAAAACAAATTAATTAGATAAATAATTCTATTTAGTTTTATTCTTGCTTTTTATATGGCTGAAATATTGACAGTCTTTCCACTCTGAGTAGAATAAGGTATTATGATTATCTAATAATGTGATAAAAATATTTTATTTAGATTTTTAAAAGCATTTTTGATAGAAAAAATAAATTATATTTAGAAAGATAAAACAAGAAACACATAGATTTTCTTATACATTTAATTATATCTAAGATAAAGTTCTTTTAATTAGATCACTTAAATGTTTAAGCACAAATTTTTAGATTCAAAATTTGAAAGAAGGTATTTATTATATATTGTAGTAAAATTTTATTCAGGATAAGATGAGATCATCACTTTCTCCAATTTCTATATTTTCTTCAGCTATTAAATCTTGCATTTCTTTTTATCCACATACACATTCACCAAGCTCAATACATTCTTGATTTTAGCATACAAAATTTTTTTCAACTGCAAAGAATGAGGTTAATTATCTATTACAAATATGGCATGGGATATGAGTTACAGAATGAACACCAGTTAATTTAAATTCTAAGCACTCATCTCTTTTAAGCTTTCTAGTTAACTTTTATTAATTACTATCCATTTTTATTAATGCTAAATAAGTATATTTTGTTGCTTTTTAATATGTTAAAATTTTTAATT
The DNA here is from genome assembly GCA_000231825.2 of Tetrahymena elliotti 4EA. NCBI lineage: Eukaryota > Ciliophora > Oligohymenophorea > Hymenostomatida > Tetrahymenidae > Tetrahymena > Tetrahymena elliotti. The sequence goes on from JH720333.1 coordinate 79,836, forward strand.
GTTTTCACTAATAATATACAATTTTACTTGATGAATTTTTTATTTTCTGAAATAATTTAATGAAATGAAAGAAAAATTAATTTCTTGTTTGGATCTATCATCTGTCTGATAGACGCAAAATAAAAGTATAAATTTTTAAATAGACTACAAGTACAATAAACAAATTAAAAAATAAAATAATTTTACAATATTGTTTCTCTTAATAAAATGAATAAAAAAATTATTGAATAATGTAGAGAAAAGATATCATGAATGACTTGGCTTGAATGATATTGGAAAAATGAAAATTTTATTGTCCTGTTGTCTATGATTGTGATCAGAATTATTATATTCTCTTCAAATAAATTAAATTAAATTGAATTATTTATTTGATTGATAATTTATTCACTTCAAAACATTAAAAATTAAAAGATTTCTCTAAAGAACATTCAAATAAATTAAGATAGCACATAAAAAATAATGGAAACTCAAGAAAGGTAATTTTGCATGGAATATCTGATCACAGGTGTCCATCAGCAATAGAAGAACTCTGACTGTGTCTTTTGCTACCCATAAAAAATTGTAGAAGAAATGAAGAAAATTTAAGAAAATATCAATAGGGAAGAAGAAAAAGATAAAAATATTCCTGATGAAGATCAATTCGATGATGCTTATGAAGATTTAAAGCAATAGATTGGAGATGAACAAGAAGAAGAAGAAACATAAAATTTAGTTGAGAAGAAATTAGATGAATAAATCAGCCAAAAATTACTTGCCATTCAATAATAAAGCTTAGAAATTTTAGATAAGCTCCTAGCTAATGAAAATCATATTGAATTTATTTTAGATAATTCCATGGGTTTGGTTATTAATCCTAATAATGTTAGTGAAAATCATTTCACATTAGCTAGAAGAGTGTTGAGTTTAGCTCTTGAAAAGTGGTAGCCCTAATTAAAGCACGCTGAGGACAATTCAGAATTGAATTAAAAATATTTGTTAGAATGGAAAGAAGATTTAAAGAAGAAGACTTTCAATATCTACACATCTGAGTAGGATATCTAACTAAGCAAAGAATCAGTAAATATTTCTGAATTGTAAAGAGCAGATGAGTTTTTAGAAAATATAGAACTACATGTAAAAAAAGACAGAATCTTGTCTATTCTTTAGTCAAGAATATAATAATCTCTCCCTTAAGTTACTTCTATTATCATTTTCACTGATTATTTATCTAAAGACTTTTCAGCATGGAAGCAATAAATTGAAGAAGTAATCAAATAAAGACAAAATGTTCCTAAAATACATATCTTCAGCTTAAACTTAAGTTAAATTGAAAAAGAGGCTGATAAGCTAGCTTCTTTCAGTTTCTTTGAATCTATTAGCAAATTAACTCATGGTAATTTCAAAGGATTTAGCTAATTGTGAGGATGATCTTATTTCAATCAATAATCTCAGAATACAAAAAATTTTAAATGTTTTCTACATCAAAAAAATACTCTAAATGTTTTAAATGCATTTTTTATGTTTTAAATAGAATTTCTGTAATGTGTCTAAGCATCTTTCATTCTATTAATATTTATTCTTTAATTTAGATTAATATCTTTTTTGTTCAAATAAATATTATAATTTCAAGATAAACAGACAAAATAATACATTTAGCATCCTATTTTTTCATTTATTTTACAGATTTTAATGAATGAAACCAACCAACAATCATTAATTTGAAAATTCAACTCAATTAGATAGTATTTTATATAATGTTAAATTATTATTCTTATTCTTTTAAAATTTTACCTTGATTTTTTTAGACAAGATATGGTTTAAAAATTAAAAAAAATAACTGAATAAAACCAAAAATAATTGATTAAACATAGTTTGTTTAATATATATAGATAAATTACCTAATAATTATAGAAGAATCAAGCATAGAAACAATTAATTACTTCATATAAATAGAATAGTTAAAGATATAATGGGTTTAAAAGGAAGATTAGTTTTCAAAGTGATATTATATGTTTAATAAATACATTTCAAGGAAATTTTTGAATTGAGATTTTGACAAAAGTTCCATCCTTTATTTCTAAACAATGGATTTAATTAGTTGTTAATTTAACAAGAATTTTATTAATAGATATTTTATGTTATTAAAATTTTCTATCTGAATTATTTATTTATGATTCAAAAAAAATTTGATTGATATTCTTAGAATTATTAATTGCTTTTGATTTTTAAATTTTGTTCTAAAATTAAATTTACTTATTAATCAAAATAATTTTTTCAATGGACTTGGTAAATAATATTAGAATTAAGTTTAAATCTACATGATATGCTATAGGAAATATCTATATAGAGTATCTACTATATTTTTATCAAATAATCTATTTTAAGATTATTAAATGAAGTCAAAATTAAATGTTTGTAAACTTAATCTAGTATTTTCAGAAGATCAATTTAAGAAATGAATAAACTTCAGCACTGAAGTTATTCTCAAGTAACTATGCAGATAAAAATCTAAGCTGTAGATAATTAGAGCGGGTATAATCAAGTATTTTTTTTAATAATTATGTATAAAGAGATTAATTTAAATTTTTTATTTATTTTTTAAAAAGTAAGAAAAAAATAAAAAATTTACTGAATGAAAGAGATTATTCCTATATTATTCAGTAAAATTTACTAACAAAAATCAGAATCAAAAAAACTAGAGTGAATATATTTTTGTTAAGACTTGGCAACTAATAAAATAAACAAAGTTTATTTTTAGTTATGGTTCAGGGTTAGGGATTTAGGTGCTATTATAAAAACAAATAAATATTGATTTTCAAACAAAGAAACAAACTAAAAAAAGTAAAAATAAGAAATAATATCAAATCTACATGTAAAATTATGTAAAATTGAATATAAAATTTTTAATTAGAAAAAAGAATTAAAATCTAAATAGAAAAACACACTAAATACACAAGTAAGCGAAAAGCATATATATCAATTAACAAAACAAGAAAGTCTTTCAATTCCTTAAAAAAACTATTTTAGCGTCTCTACCAAATGGACTAAAAAATAATACAACAAGGTAGAATATTTAAAAACATAAACTCTATAAATGGAATGAAAGAGTTCTCAAGCGAAAAGAGCACTCTAAAGTTATATGTAGATAACATCAATAATTCACTCAATTCTATCAATAATTTAAATCTAAACTCTGATAGATAGACTCAAGTTACTTAAAGAGCTGCTGATATTGATTTAACTTCATCTCCTAATACTTTTATATATAAATAGAACTCTTCCAGACCTCCTTCATAAAAGGCAAGCAATTTAGGTATAAAAATTTCTGATCTTGTTCGAAAAAAATCTAATACTTACAAATCCTACCTTACAAATCAACAGAGTATGAAATCAATAAACTAAACTAAATAAAATGATTAATCTTCTTATCTAAACAACTAGTAAAAGGTTATTTTGAATTCAGCTAAAACACAAATTGGTTCTTAGAGTTATTAGCTTTAAGGTTTAAGAAAGGATAACTACTTCTAAATGTAAAATAATACCACAATGGATAAATACCTGAAAGGAGAAGTATCAATAATAGAAACAAAAAGAAATAATAATTCACAAAATGAATACTTAAAATTATCTTAAAAATCAGATATAAAAAGTATGATAGATAAAAAAATTAATTCATTTAACAGCACTTTTTAAGATTCATATGAAAATTAAGAAATGTTTAATTTAAGTTTATCCTAAAAATACAATAAATAAAGCATGAATTTTCTTAAAGTAGGACTTTCTCAAAGTGAGCAAATTGGTTCACTTGATAATAAAAATGAAGATAAAATAGAATAAGTGAAATCAATATAACCATAATAAGATCTATCATGCAAAATTAATATCCAGGATAGCGAGTACTGGCATAACAGTAAGGATTTAAATAATGTAAAGAGAGATTCTTTGAATGTAGAGGAATACAATTTTTAATAGAAAATTAGTAAAGGAACAAATTCTAGTTTTGTTAGTATAGGAAGTAAAACAGGCTAATAAGATTATTATCAAGATAAGAATTATAGCATTTAAATGTAATCTGCATCTAGATCTAACTTAGGTAGCATTTATAACAGCAGCACATGCAATACCACTCCAGCAGGAGGGATACATAACCCAGAGTAGATTACATAGCAATTAGTAAAATAGAATTTAATGATTTTTAATAGAAAGGAGCTATTTTCTGCATCAAAGAATTCTAATACTTACACAAATTCTTAAAAACTTATATAGAGATAAAATCAAAACAAAAATCTTTACAAAAACTACATAAATTCTTAAAGTAATTCTATTTCTAGATAGACAAGCTTATACTCAAAGAATTTAGCTCACGATTTAGATAAATTAATGGCCAAAACAAACAGAAAGTAAACAGAAAAACAAATATAAAGTTTAGATTCTGAAATATCAGCAATCTTAGTTGGAAATCAATCTGATAGAATCTTTTTATCTAGAAATATTTAAGGCAATCCATAAATTGCAGGCATGGGTATGAATGAATTGAAAGAAACTTCTGTTCAAAAGCTTAGTCTAAATATTCCGAATTTAAAGAATGGTAAAGACAGTAATATTGATAAGATTGAAGATGACATTGTCATTTCTCCTATTATTGAACAAAACCCAAAAGGAAATTCTTCATAGAAAGTGGGAGACGACAAAAAAAACTTTATCAAAGACATAATTTCTAAAAAAAATTAAAAATAAATACCTTTAATAGATGCTCCTTTTTTTCAAAATAAAATTTTATAACAAGATAATTAATTTGAATTCATGCAGAAAGTTTATTCGCCAAAATAAATAAAACAACAATTCTAAGATTCCATTTAAGTCAATCAATTGTAAAAGTAAAATAGCTTAAGTGTAGAATCTTTAACTCATAGTTCTCCTCGTCACAATTACTTAATTAATCAAATTGAATCTTTGAACAGAAGCCATGAAAATCTACAAAAAAGTTAAATAACCTAAAAAGAATAAGAGTAGTCTAGTTAATCAAGCATACAAATTATTAAATAGCAACATGAATAATAAAAAGAAATATTATATTCTCCTGTATCTGAGAGCTAGATAGAAATACCAAAGACAAAAAATGAAATAAAAATTAAATTCATAGATAAAAGATACAGCGATAGCATTTAGTAAAAAAAATAAGAAAATTAAATTTTACACAAAGCTTCATCTGAAGCAGAGACCTAAACAAATGCTTGTGAAAAATTCCTTAAAAATGTGGCTCTTCGCCCAAAAACAGGAATTCCTTACCACAGAAATAGATCATTGTTAAGCACTCCTAGATAATTTATAAATCCTAATTAACAAATAAACAACCTTGAATAAAACAACAATATGGTTACTGACTTTTAAAGTTTTGTATAAAATTAATTAATAAGTAGAAGTAAAACTCTTTCATAAAAATAGTAAAAGTAACCAAATTAGTAATAAAAATCAAATTAAACATAGTAATTCAGTCCATGGTAAGATAACCACATGGAAGAGTAATATGACCAAGAAGATTCTCTTGATTTTATTTAATATACTATTTCATCATGAATTTCTAATCAATCATTTTTAATTTATTTTTAAATTTTTTATGTTTTTATAAAAAGTTTTTTTATGGCAATACCTTATTTTCTGCTTTTTGCATTTTTAAATGTAAGATAAATATAAATCTTTTATTTTAAAAATTTTTAATCATTAAAAATATTAAATTTGATTTAATCATAAATTTCAAAGAATAATTGATAAAGTAGATGGTCAAATAAGTTTTATGTATTAATTAAACAAATAAAAACATTTCAAGTTATTGAATTAAAATATTTTTAGCATTTTTAATTTATCATTTATTCCATGATGATATATGTGCAGTTATTCACTAATGAGGCTTCTTTAATTTTTTATCAAAAAAGCTCATATGTGCATTTGTAACTTTTCAAATTCTTAGTGGTAACTTCATAAAAATTGTTTTCAACTCTTACTGTTGTCCCATTAGATTTTAAGTTGTAAACATACCCAATCTACTTTTTATTATCACTTTTATCAAATAACTCCATCTTTTCTAAGTTCCAATTGTTGACATCTACTACTCCAATCTTCTACTCTTAGTAATATTCAATCATTAATACAGACCCATCATCATAAACTATTCCTTTCTACTCAATATATTTTTAAACTTTACTTAGTTATTAATTTTGTTTTGTCTCTTATTCAAATAAATCTAAGTTTAGCTATTACTTTTCAATTTTACTTAAATTTTCTTTTAATTTTTCTATTTCTTTGTTTAACAAAGCATTTTGGCTCTACAGCTACTCTATGATTTCTTTTTCTTTTGAGCATTTTTCATTTTGTTTTGAGTCAATTTTTTATAGGAAACTCTTTTCGTGATGAATAATAGGATAAAACCTATCAGAATACATCTAAACAAATTCAATACCTTAATATAATTTAGAAATTAGCTGCTACAATTCTCCGTTTTTGTCTACAACAGCTTCATTAAACTATTGATCTAATTAAAATTCAAATGAAAGAATTCCTTTTAATATTATCAAAATTTCTTTTATGCTTAACCTATTTCTTGGGATGAATTAAGTTAAACCATCTATGATATACTTAAGCTACTTCTGGTAAACAAAATTTTAGAAATCTTAAGTGTATTGTAAAGGTTAGTGTTTGTTAAATACTAAGTTGAAGTTAAATCCTGAGATCATAGTGAACATCAGATAGCCTATTAATTAGTTAGAGAAATAAATATTTTTATAATTTTTTTTCTCAAATTACCTAAAGAACATGCTTCACTCTTCAAATATGATTTTTAATTAAAAATTATAAATTAAATTGTTTTAACATAATACATATTATTACTCTTGAGCTTGGCTCTTGTTTTACAACTAATCCCAGCTTTTTATATTCTTTAAAATATAAATCATACTAGCTAGGATTATAGCATTCTGGTGCCTGACAAGCTACATTACCCATCTTAATATGTTGAAAAAATATTTAAAAAAGAATTTAAATTAATTAACAATATAAAATACATATTAATTCACTCCATATCCTGATTATTTGGTGAGGTTTTCTGCAAATCCAAAATCAGCTAATTCATTTATTTTTTTCAAAATTTATATTAAAAAAATAATTAAACTGTAAAATTTACAAACAACTGCGTTTCCGTTATAATCAATAAGAATATTATCCATCTTAAGATCATTTACAAGACAATTTTTTGAATGAATGAAGTAAAGCCCCTCTGCTATATCTTTGGAATATTTGATTGCAGTCAACTCATTAAGTTTTTCGTCATTTGTGTTTTCAATAATTTATTTCAAAGTTCCTATTTTTTTTAACAAATTAACATTAAGATTTTTTTTGGAGTTATTTTTTTACCCAAGCATTCAGTTAAAACTAAATAAATAAATTCTTTTCCTTCTATCTGATTTAAAAGGTTTACTACATATGGAGAGCCTTAGCATTTTTTAAGAGTTTCAATCTCTTTCTTAACTTAGCCATAAGCATCCTAATTAACTTTTCCTTTCTTATCCTTAAAATGAATTCCTTTGATTGCATACCTCTTATTAGAGCTTGTTTCTTTTGCCAAGACAACTTATCCTTGTACTCCCTATCCTAAATATCTAAACTCTCCATATCCCATTTCAATCAATTCATTTTTCATGGTGTCATAGACTAGAGCTTAGGTAGGATTCAAGTCAGGTTCTTCTATATCTGATACTATTAATAAAAAGGGTAAATTTAATGATAAATCGTATTATTTTTTAATGGGTCAGTGACGTATCGAAAGTTAAAAAAATTTTCATCTTAACTAAGGCAATAAGTATTGCAAACATTTTTAAGTAAAAATTACACAACAACTCTTCTTTATCAAGCATCTAAATCCCTTTTTCTGCCCACATTTTTTTAAGTTTATTTCTGTTTAAAATATGGGATTCAATCTTCTATTATAATTGGTTTAAGGAACTATCACTCTGCTTCTTCATTTTAATATTTTTGTTATGAATTATTTTTATCTATTTCTTCTTAGAAAGCTTAATAAATTATTTAAATCACTTAATGCGATCAATTATTAACTTATTAAAACAAAATAGCACCTCTGATCTGATTATTTTAATTCTAAATTTTTATTTATGAGATTATGGGATTTTTATCAAAAAATAGAATTAATTTTATCAATTGAATTAAAAAATAGAGAGATAGATTCCCAACAGAAATCAATTATTTTTTATCTTTCTGTTTGTTAATAAAAAGATAAATATTTTAATTACCAAATATTTTTTTATTTACCAAAATAAATAATATACAATTTTTCATAAATCTGATAAGAATTAAAAATTTAATAAAATGAAAAAAAAATGATTAATCGCTGTAAGTAATGAGAGAAAATACAAATATTAAGTTATTTTATTTTTATGATATATTAAAATAATATTTTTTCATTTACTAATTTAGTTAGAGTTAGATCACTAGATGCAGCCAAAAATATAATTTAAAAATAAATCTAAATCTAAGCAGATTTAAAAAGTGAACATCATCAAAAGAAAGAAATATTTAATTTCATTTTTATGAGACTTTTAAAAAAGTCTTTTTTTTATTTTGAATCCCTTTACTTTATTTTTAATTTATAATTTAGAGTTTGAGTAATTTGATGTAACAAAAAATCTCTAATTTAAAAATTAATAAACAAGTGAATGTAAATGAAGACAAATTGATATTAATTGATTGTTATTTTTATTAACTTAATTTAAAAAATGCAAATTTTTAATAATTTTTTAATGAAAATAAATAAAAACATTTGAATAAAATATTTATTAAGTATATTATTTAATCAATGAGTAACTTCAAATCTAAAGTTAAACCCTCTTTTAACTATTTCATTAAGCTGTTATACTGTAGCAACTTAAACTTCTCTTCTGTTTTCAAGGGAATAGTTAATTTCGAAAATTGGAGGACTATTAATAAATTTAAAGTGAAATTAGTAGAATGTTTTAAATTACTTTTAAATACCTTATTTTTATAGAATATTTTTTGCTATCTAGTGTAACAGCTCCTGTATTTTCCTTAAATAATCCATTAAATTCGTTTTCTTAATTTAAAACTATGAAGTTTTTAGGGTCATATTCATATTTGGGTAGTTACAAATCAACTTTCTTTAAGAAACTAGCTCTTTTTTTTGTATCACCTTCATCATCTGTATTAGCTGGGCTTGTACCACTAGATTTTCTTTCACCTGTAAATCTGATTTTGCTTATAATATAATTTAACAAATCATAGTGAGTAGTTAAAGCTATAAGCTCATAAAAATCATAGAAAGTTAAATTATGAGTAATCTACTAGGCATATTCTACATTCTACTATTTAAGTGTGACTTTTGATGGGCTTTTATGTTATGTTATGTTGAATAAATATTTTTTATTTCGATTAATTGCTAATAAATATTAATTTACAAGAAAGAAATAATTATATATTCTTCTGAGTTAACTAGTTCTTTGTAATATTTTTTACCTATTACATCATAAACACTTTTTTCCTCATTAGCTAATTTTTATTTTGAAATATTTATTTAGGATATACAAGTAATATTTGTTTTAACAATTTTACAGTCTTTAATGGTGAAGCTAATTTATTTTTTTTCTTCTAACTAGGATAGAGAAAGTCTAGCTAAGTTTGTAACTAAATCAGTTGTTTAATTATTACAACTTTAATCTAGTTAAGCCTATGATTAATAATATTAGCTCTATTTAGCTGATTATCTTTTGCTATCAACTGTCATTGCCTGTTTAGATCCCTAAATATACACTTAATCTTCTATAAACTTCTAAGTAGGAGGTTTTGAATTATTTTAAGAATTTTCCTATTATTCTTATTCTTTTGCTTCCTCTTCTTCTTATTATCCATCTTAGTTTTAATCCTTTTCCTAATCTTATGGATACATTTCTTAAATATCTTCTTCATATTCTTTTAACTTTTATTTAAAATAAAAAAGTTTTAAACAAATTTATTTAAATAAATTATCAAAAAAATATAATTTTAATTTTAGAGTTTATTTATTAAAAACAAATTAATTACATAGGTTTCCAAGTTAGAAAATTTATTTGATAAAAGATCTTTTAATTATTCTCTAGAGAGTTAAATTTGTTTTTTGTAATTCAATTCGTTGTCGAGTATTTCTATGTAAGGGAAATTCACAGTATAAACAACATCTTCTATTTCGCTGTGAGCTATTTCAATAGATTCTGGATATATTTCATTTTCATATGTAGAATTTTTTGGGTCTGATTTTGAAAATGACTCAAATTGCTCATAGTCAAATTCTAGCCTAGGGATATCGATGATATTTTCATCGTCATCATCTCCTTACTTATAGCTAACTATGTTCATGCATTTTTCAAAAAACTCTTTTATCTACTCATACTTGTATTAAATTAAGTATTCTAGAATACTAAAATTGAGCATGTGAGTCAGGATTTTTTTAGGGCCTCTTTTCGTTTCAGATTTTTGATCTATTTCTTCTTCTTAATCTTACTATTAATCTTATTGCAATGCTTCATCTTCTTCCTATAAATCTTTAGGAAATTCTTAAGCTAAAATTTCAATACTATTTAATGAAATTGTAAGCTTATGGCCTTTGACGTTGACTGCTTTTTTAATATACATTCTCATATCCCAATCAGAGATCTAAGAATAGGGAAGAAAAGACTTTTACTTAGCCAAAATCTTAGTGTGCTTATTCAAATCAATATTATGAACATCTTATTATTCTAGTGGCTCAAGCCTAATACCTCTATGATTTCTCTTTGTACCATATTTCTAGCTTTTAAATGCTTTTGAGTTTTCAATGAAGGTCCTTTTATAAATGTTATATGAATGTGAATTTTTTAGTAATAGAATGTGTTTATTTAAAAATAAAAAAGAATACCTATCACATAGTAATCCAAAGTGTTTTACTGAATATTCATAACTCTAAAACAACGCTTTGTAATAAAAATAAATTTATTTATTTAAATATTTTAGAAAATGGCTATTTTTGAAAATTGAAAAAAGTTTTAGCCATTTTTTGAATATTTTTTATGATGAAAAAGATACATAGGTTGCTTTTAGTAGATTGAGGATTCAAGAGAGAGTCTTTCAAGTTAAATTAGCTTGTATTGTGATTTTAGTTATTATATGCTATAGATTGGTTTATACTTGTGTTATAATTATTCTGCTAAGTGTACAGATTACCCTAAGATTTACTGCTTTCCAAAATATTAAATTAATTCAAAGGAATATTTGGCACTTTTGTACCTTCTAATATACTGGACTGATTTGTGTAAACCCTATTTGTTTATACGTTCAAAAAATATGATGCAAATGAAATCTATTTATAAATCTAATTAATAAATCTTCAAGTTACAGCTGTGAGTAAACCTAATTCAATTTAAACTAAAAGTTATTTGTCCCGAGTAATTTCTTAGGCATGGCATCTTAGGGATAAATTATTTGTGATTGAGTTCTATTCATTTTATTCTATCCTCTAAATAAATTGGTGGGACTTATTTATTTTAAGATTTCTACTTAATAATTACTGTGTTTTTTAGCTTGATTGCTTAAAATAGTAAGAAGGCTTTTTAAATCTAAATTGATTTAAGAGAATGATATTTATTATTATTACTGCTGTTTTATTTTGTTGCTTTATTCAGACCAGTTATTTTTCAATTATTAATTCATTCAAAATATCATCAATCAATCAAATAAATAAATTAATAAAAAGAAGTCATCATCGATTAATATTTTAGCTACTAAATGTAAAAAATAAATAAATGATTAATTTTAAATAAAATGTTTAATTTATCTAATGTGTATTAAAAACAATTTACACCTTTTAAAATATTAAATTTTAAAACATTTAATATTTAATTTAAAAACATTTTATTGATATCTAATATCCATTTTAACTGTTATTTTATTAAAATAATTGGAGATTTTAACCTAAAATAATTTTTAAGATTGAGTTTATCAATTAATAAATAAACAAGAATTTATTTAACAACAAGTAAAATTTAGAAGAAGAAAATTAATCTTAGAAATGAATTTGGATAAAAATTATTAAGACTTATTTATTATTTTAAATAAAAATAAATATTTTAAAAAAATAATATTTAAAAAAAAAAAGAATTTAAATTGAACTAGAAATCCTCTTAACTAGTTTTAATTATTTTAGTTAAGAAAATATTTATTTACTATTATGGTCGATCAAATATTGTTTATTTCATTTAAATTTATCAATTTGCAGTTCATAAAATTATTTTAGCAAGAATAATAAAATTAAAAAATGTTTAGAGTTAAAATTTGTTTTAAAAATATTATTAGGATATTTAGTAATATTTTTTGTTTGTAATTATTTTAAATCAAGTTCATTAGAGTTTTTCTAAAATTTTATTTAAGTTTAATAAATTTATAACATTTAGCAGTTCTATCTAATCGTTCTACATTTTGTAATAAAAATAATGTTAAATTTTCATTTACTTATCTACACGTTTAAGCTTATTGTTAGATATTAACATTTAATTTACTCTTATTAATAGCTAATCAAAATCTTTTTCTTTTAAGATTGAAGTAGAGTTTGATAGAAAACATTTACTTTTTTTTACATTTTATTTAAATATTGTATGTTATTACTGCTATTGATTGAAATATCCTATCAAGGTAAATAAAAAATGATTGATTCGTCTAAAAGAATTATAAATGAAAAGTAAAATAAAGATAAAATTACTTTTTTATTTTAGAAGATTTATAGATAAAGAAAGAATGATTGATGATTAATAATCATTTTAAATTTGTTTTGTTATAATGCAATTATGTAAATGAGAGAATAAAAAATAATACTAAATATTTAATTATTTGATTTTTTCTTGATTTGTTCGATTTATTAAAGCTAATCCTTTCAAAGATCTTAGACTCTTCTTTTTTTACGACGAGGAACTGGTTTACCACAAGGACAGTTTTCGTTACCTTCTTTCTTATACCATTTACAGATAGATCCATCTTCACATTCGCATTCACCATTATCGTTATCTTAACATTAAAGCATTTTGTAAGTGCATTTGAAATCTTAAGCTATTTGCATGCAATTTGCATTGACATATTAGATAGCTAAACTAAGGACTACCAATCCTAAAATAAAGTGAGATGCTTTCATTCCTATTCTTATTTGTTTAAATTGTATATTTTTTTTTTTCAATTCAAACTAATTTAAAGTTTTTTACTAAGGAATTATTATATTTTAATCAACTTATTAAGTTTTTTAAAATCAAAATATCCTTCTACTATTCCAAATGTAATTCTTTGGTTCTCTGCAAATTTTAAAATTCTAAACAAAATTTTTTAACAATTTTCTAAGCTAATAATCTAAAGAAGTTTATAACATCTATCAATCTACAATATTTTTTACTCATCAATTAAAAACATTATTCCAATTAATTAATAATCTACTATTCCTAATTTAATTCTTTGGTTCTCTACAAATTTTGAAAATTCTAAACAAAATTTTTTAACAATTTTCAAAGCTTCTAAATAAATTTTTTACATCTATCAATCCACAACTCTTTTTAAATATTTTTTATTACTGATAATAAATATGATTAAAATAACTTAATAAATAGATCTAAATGATTTCTTAGAAAGAATAAAAAAATTACTTAAATTTTAATTATTAAAGATGTAAATTTGTTTTTTACTTTAAAATAAACAATTTTTATCTTAAAATATGAGCTTAAACATTTTTTTCTATTTACAACATTTTCATAATAAGAGTTCATTAAAAATTTGATTAAAGTTTACTTTAATTTATTGGTTAAATTTTACATTTTTTAACAAATAAGAAATTAACTTTTAAATCATAAAAGGGAATTTTGTAAAATTTCAAAAAATAGGTAAAAATATACCTCATATTAATTCCATTAAAACGCATTTTTTTTGAGGCATAAAAGGATTTAAAAAGATATTAATTAATTATTGTAAGAATATTTTTTTATTTTCCATACAAATAAATTCTGAGAAACGCCTTTTATTTTATAAAAATGTTTTTTCACTTTCAAATTGTTAAAAAAACCACTTTTAAAATGAGTTGAAAAGAGCTTTTCTTAAAAATAAAGAAGAAATATTAGTAAAATATGCTAAACCGTTATCCTTTATCAAGTAATATCCATCAGGATATTCGTTTTTGTCTAAAGAATATTTAAGTTTATTTGTAATATGAATAAATGGCTTTGCAGTTGGTTGAGAATTTAATTTCATGTTAATTAAATATCTGTTACATCAAACAAAATCAATATATTTTTTATTTGATAAAGATTGATTATTGAATTTTTTCATTACAAAAATATCAAGAAGATAACAAAATATTTGTTTGGACTTAAGAATATGTTATTATTAGTTTAAAAAATTTAATCTGGAGGTTTAAGACAATTTGGGCACTTGGTGAAAGTAACAAATAAAACAATTTAAGTAAAATTAGTGGTGAATTGCAACTAATTAGTTGGGAATAAAAGAAATATGAATTATATTACTCAAAATAAGTTAAGTTAATTATTTGTGGAATTTATTGATTTTCGAATATAGAAAATAGAAGAAAATGAGTTATTTTTCAATCTAAACTCCTATCACTCAATTAAGATTAATTCACTACTAATTGGTTATTGAACCGAGAGTAATCAATAGTAAAAATAATGAAAAGTATGTAAAAAATTTCAATCAACTAATGAGTACTTTTTTGTGTGGTAAAATAAGTTAAGTTATGGATGACTTAAGAAATTGTTTAAAAAAAAACGAAAATAAAAATAAATAAATAAATAAAATTAACGATTTAGTGTTAAGTTTAAGATTTTAAATTTTGATAAAGATAAATCACGAATAATTATTTATTAATTGCCAAATTTTTAAACAAATAAACAAAAAAAGAAACAAAGAAGGAAAGTATCAAAAGAGAGAGGATAAGTAAAGATGTCTTAAGAATTATCAAAAGAAGAACAAATTTTTTAAACAAAGAAGAATTTCATCACAAAATGTGTCTAGCTTAGTAAGTTCTTCTACGAGGTTTCTGATTCACGTATGGATTAGTTAAAGGGGCTCTTTATTTCAACTTTGCCTAATTTAGTCAAGGATGAATCATTCTAAAATGTTGAAAAATCTCTCTAAAATAGATTTGACTAAATGAAAGACGATCCTAAAATAAGTGATAAAGTCAAGAACTTAACAAAATCTCATGTCTAATGCATATCCAGAATGAGAATTTTAAATAAGGAAAACCCTGAATTCTTGAGCTACAGCAAAAAATTATTTGATGAATTCAAGGCTTGAGGATTTAAACATAGATATTATAAAATAGCTATCAGTATTTAAGAACTAAATTGCAAAATAGAATTAATTAATCAGAATTTTATTATTTCTTCCCCATATTAATATAATAACTATTTTTTAAGTAGACCAATATGTATTTACTTTTAAAACAAAAGATATATTGTCTATTTATAGTTTTTATTTACTAGTTTCCTATTATTTCAATTAAATAATCTACTTTCTTTAAACATTCATTATATTTTTATAATATTATTTTTTATCATTTCTAATATTTTCCTTCTATTAAAAAATAAAATATTTTATGTCTTCAATATTAACAATTTTAATTATTATTTATACATGTTTTAAAGTTTTTATTTGTATTTTGTTAATTTTAATTAAGTACGACTAAGTAACTACTTTAATTACAAATTACAGAATAGCAGCATCATAAGTAACAGAGTTAAGTACAGCTTATTTACCAGTAAATCCAACATATTGCATTTACTGAAGAACAATTTACTAATAAAATAATTTTTTATTTATTATTACTATTTTTATGTTATTTATGTAAATTTTAAAATGATATTCATATTTAAAATTTTCAATCTTAAGGAAAGATTTCTATTTTTTTAATCATTCATTATAAAGCTCAAAATATCTATCCTTTATGATTATCCTCCAAATTTTTATTCATTCATCCCCATCAGATTTCTAAAAAGTATTTATTTTAGTATTATGTATTCTTATAAAAAACTATTTTCTTCTGAAAAGATCTAATTGAATTAAAAATTTAAGTATTTTTTAAATGTTAAGGATAATGTTGATCACATTTTTTGTGAAAATTATTTTAGATTACAATTTAATAAGAAAAATAATATGTATTATGTAAATCTAGATCAGTGAAAGAATTTAATGCAAATATTATATTTTATTACAAATATTATTCAAATTATAATACAATTCATTCCAGCACAGTAAATTGTTTTTGGTAAATCTATCAATTTAATTATTGGATTGTTAATTTACCTGTTTTGAAGATCCGCTCTATAAGAAACTGGAATAAAATTAGTATGGATTTTTATTGGTTGAATTTTAATTTACTGACTTATTAATTATTGTAGAAATAGATTTTTATAAGTAGATAAACACAATGAAGAAGGATATTTTTTATAATTTTTATTAATAAATTTTTTTGCAAAACTTGTAAAATTAAATAAAAAAATAGTGAAACAAATAAAAAGTTAGAAAATGATTACAAATTCAAAATAGGTAAATAAATTTAAATTCAAAAATTAATTTATTATTTTTAAATAAAATATTTAATTTAGTTCAAGTCCTTAGCCAACCATAAATAAATATCTTCTTTGTCATTTTGTTTGAGGTATATTTATTGACCAAAATAAAATAAAGTTTATACAAAAATATTGTTTGCTTTTTAGTGATGAAAGTTTAGATGATTATTTTAGCTTGTTGAATTCCACTATTGAAAAATGTTCTGAATTAGTATCATTATCAATTTAATTAGAGTATTTAACATTCACTGTTAGTATTTTGTTATTAAAAAACCTTTTCAATTAGAGAAAATGACTTGGAGTCAGACTAAAGTTTAGCAACACTTTCAAAAAAGATTGCAAAATGTTAAAAGTTAAGCTAACTAAAGCTTAAATTAAGGTAAATTCTTTTAAAGTAATTCCTTTTGAAAAGTTTATCATTTTAAATAGAAACACATCTTTAGAAGGTAGTGAAAACATTGATGCATTATCAAAAGAACTTTTAAAGCTTACTAATTTAACTAGCTTAAGCATTAACTTGAAGTAATTTTAATTAGATATGGCTAAAATCATTTAAAATTTTTAAAATTCTAAATAGTGAAAATGAAATTAGTTCTGATGCTTTACAAATCTTGTTTAAAGCTATTGGTAAATTATCAAAGCTGAATAAGCTTTCACTGAAGCTCTTGTAAGATTATTTAAAATTAATGGATACATTTTAATTCATTTATTTATCAGAGCAGTTTCATTAGATGCTTCTAATGCTTAAATACTAGGAAAATCTATTGGCATGTTACCCAGTCTCTCAGTTCTTAAATTAAATTTAGAGTAAATCATTTTTAAAAGAATTAGACTTTGATTTTAAAATTATTTTTAAATTAAAATAGTTCAACTTTCGAGGATAATGATGGATTACCTAAATTACTTGCAGGATTAACTAATTGCTAAAGCATTTCTACCTTTCACTTAAATTTAGGGTAGGTTTTTATCAACTATAAACTTTTTATTTAAACTTTTAAAAATTAAAATCTTTTCAAAAATAAAGTTTTTTAAGATAATACCAATTATTAATATCAGAGATTAAAAAATAATTAATAGCTTTAAAATATATATTAGAAAACATTATGTTAATATGAATATTTTTTGTTTTTTAAAAAAGAGACAATTAATTTGCTTCAGAAGAGATTCAAAAGTTAGGACAGGGTTTAAATAAACTTTCTAATTTGGCCAATTTAAAGCTTTCACTTTAGTAGACTTACTTTTTTCATTTAAAACTAAAACTAAAATTAAATTTTAAATTAAAATTGTAGATAATGCTCTTTAGATTCTTGTGATATTTAACAGTTAGGATCTTCAATTGCAAAATGTAAAAAATTGGCAAGCTTAGATCTGAACTTAGAGTTGATTTATTGAATTATTTTTTAGAATAATAATCAATCTTGTATTATTTATTTTATAGTGAGAATAAGCTTAATCCAGAAGGTGCTAGAGCTTTTGGATAAGAGATTTTTAACAGCCATAACTTAATAAATTTTAAGATATCTTTGAGGTAATTTTATATAATGATTAAATGTAAATTTAAATACAAATCAATAGTAAATGTGATATTGGTAATGAAGGGGCTATTTAAGTTTTGGAAACTATTTCAAATTTAAAAAATATGACATCTTTAAGCTTAAATTTTAGGTAAAAATAAAGATTATCTTGCAAATATTCCTAACTTTTTATCAAAAAAGAGAAAGTAAAATTAGTGATGAAGGAATAAAGGGTATAGGAGCATCTATGATTTACTGCATTAATTTAAATAGTTTGTCTATTGATTTAAAGTAAATAGGTTTTTTATTTAAAAGTGAATATTAATTTTTATTAAAATGTTCTAGAGATAATCAAATCACAGCTCTGGGTGCTGAAAATTTGGGCAAAAGCTTATCTAAATGCAAAAACTTGACCTCATTAAATATTTGTTTAAAGTAAACATAAATTGATTTAAATGATATAAATTGATTATGTTTTTTAAAGGAAAAATAAGTTATCAAGTGATGCTGCTTAGTCACTTACTAAGGATCTTTCAAACTGCCTTCATTTAGAAAATTTAAGTCTTAACTTAGTGTAAATAATATTATGAAAACTAAAATGATTTAATAAAATTTAAAACAGAGAGAATTAAATTCAATTAGAAGGCATGAAAAATCTTATTTAAAATATTTAAAAATGCTAAAAATTGGGGTCGGTTAATTTGAATCTAAAGTAATTTTTATCAATTTAATTTGGTAGAAGTAATAATCTTTTATTTTAGAAAAAGCTAAGTAGGAGATTAAGGAATAGAATATCTTGCACAGCAATTACCTAATTTCAAACAGCTCAAGAGTCTTTCATTAAATTATAGGTAGTTAATTTTATTTATAATGAGTTAATTTCATCTCTAAACTAAAATCCTTTAGGGAGAATGGCAACTTACTTGAAGAAGATCTCATAAAATTAGGATAGTCTGTGTCTAAATGCTCTTCCCTTCTCAGTTTATATATCAACATAAAGTAAATATTATTGTTAACTATTTAAAATAAATTATTTATTTATTTATTTATTTTTTAGGAGAAATAATCTAACATTCAAAAGCAAAAAATCTATTTTGAGAAACTATTTTAAATGTAAGTGGTTATTTGATGTATAAATCTCATATGATTGATAAAAAATAATATTTATTAAAATTTATGTAATAATTTTCTATTTTAGAATTAATTTACTTCTTCTGATCATTATTTTTTTAGTAGAATTTTGTTAATTTTAAATTAACTCTTTTTCTTATTTACTTTCAAATTTATCAAAATTGTTGTTAATTTGTCAAAAAATAAAATTTAAATAAAATAGATGTAATGTAATGCAAATCAAAATTAGAACGAATTAATGTAAAAAATATTGATAAGATTTAAACGTACTTTTCAATTAACCTTTAATTTAAATTATTTTTGAAATTATCTTTATTCAAACATCTTATCAATTTTTCCATTAAAAAAACTAATGCTTAAAATTGAATTCATTTTGTTTTTTTTTAGTTGAATATTTGTGTTCCTCTAATTACATATTAATAAATCTAATTAATATTAATTTCTTAACATAAAGTTCATGACGAAATATTGGCTTTAACATCACTTTTTAATTTTTTGTAGAAAAGCCAAATTTTTAATCAAACAACCCTTTAAATAACAAAAAAGTTATCAAAAAAATGAAACTCCATTTTCTTAAAAAAATTAATAGATGCTAACAACATTTTTTAAGCTAAAAATTTAAATTCAAACAAGTTCTTAATATTTTTATCTCAAATAAGAAAATAATTTGCAAAATCCAGTAAAGTTAAAGAAATTAATTAAGCAGTATTTTTTTATTATTAAATTTATCTTATGATTAGTAGCTAGAATTAAACAAGTCTATTTTTAAGTTTAAAATATCTAATGGTATCCAACTAAAATTAATATGCTAAAAAAACTAAAAAATAATTAAAAGTTAGAAAGTGTAAATGCCAAATCCAAAAATAAAAGCCAAATGACTTAAGACTATGAAAGCGTGAATAGTTATAAAAATGATTATTTGGTACTAATAATACTTTACAGATTACTTAAATTATTTAAGTTAAAAGCAATCTTATTAGTAGTAGTAATATTATTAATGTAATAAAAAGAAGAGATTGAAAAAAAATATGTTTCAATGGATATATAGATTGATAGATAGAGAGATAGATAGATAGATTTTGAAAATATGGAAAGATTGATAATAAGATAAAGATAGATAGATAAATACATGGAATATGAAATGAATGAAAAATGCATAGATAGATGCGTGCATTCAATTGGAAATTGTTTTGATTAAAAACTTGATTAATATTAATGAATTAAGAAATAACAGCAAACAAAGATAATAAATATAAAGAATAATTCAGCAAATAATTTTTTTAATTAATTGATATTTTCATTCATTTAAATAAATGTACAGTATTGGTAATAATTAGCTAGGAGGACTACCATCATAATACAACTATTTATATTAGACAAGTTAGATTCTTACATAGAATTCTCCTTACTATTATGTCAAGTAATCACTCAAATTATGTAAAGTAGAGCTTCTTATCCCAGCTAGTTGCAATATGCTTTCATTGTTTCAAGTTTTTGATAAAGCAAACAGGATTGCATTCCTTTTTTGTTTGAGCTCTCTCTTTACTTTTATTTAAAAAATTCTCTTTAATAATATTTTTTTTAGTCATTAAAATTAAGCAGGGTTTTCTGGAGGATATAGCAGAGATTACCAAATGGGATTCCAAAGTGGAAGCCATTTAATGGGATTAGGCAGTTTAAATTATATTAGTACAAGTTAGAGTGGATAAACGCAGTCATAATAGAATATTTAATTGATGGGATAATCAACATAATTACCAGAAAAATAGCAATAACAATATTAATAACGCTAGCATCATCATCACCAAAATAGGAATTCAGGCTCTCAAGAAAAGGAAAACCTTTCAAAAGATAGATCTGTCAAGCGCAACAACTCAAATTTATGTAGAGATAAATCAAATGAGAAGCTTTCATTTAATAAGTATAGATTGATTGATTTTACTTGCTTGTTTGATTGATTGATTGATTTGTGTTCAAAGATTGATTATTAAGCCTTTAAAAATAAATACAAATAATCAATCAATCAATTTTTTGCCAATTTATTAATGAAATTTTAAACATTTTTTGAATAATGCAAACTGCAAAAATAGAAGTACTCCTCACTTTTTTCCTTAGCATGAAGGTTAGAGTAACTATAACAGCAATGTAAGCTCAGGAAACTACCAAAGCAACAATAATAGCAATAATAGCGGTAATGTTTTTATGACCAGCAGTAATGGAAATAGCGGTGGAAATTAGAATCAAGGGTTGAGTTCAAACAATACTGGAAGCCAAACCAATTTAAGAGACAATGAAAAAATAAATTAAATTTAGAAAATATACAATAATAATATTCGTTCAAGAAACAATTTTCATAAATCTTAGAATAATTTCTATAACACCCATTCAAATACTTTCTTCAATTCTAACAGTAACAGTAGCTAGAATGTTAACAACAATGGGTCTCTAGACAATCGCAAAAAGAATAATGGTAACGGACTAAGCAGTCGTCTATCTTAGTCACCCACAAATGAAATTAAAATGATAGGTTCTCAATCAAATAATTAAAATTCAGGTTAACTAACAAGAAAGTATTACACTTCACACCAAACACCTAAATTCTCTTCGTCTAACTATCCTTCGTAGAACTAGAATCCGCTTACTCAATTTTAAAAGGAAAACAATAATTTAGCGAATATATACTCCAAGGATTACAAAACAAAGTAAGCAGTTTAATAATTACAAGAACAAATAATACTTTTCAATTCATAAACAAACAAAAATAAAAAAGGTTTTCATTATCTCCTATTCATAGCAATATTCCTCACTCATTCAATCAAATAATAACCCAATAACTCTTTCGTTTACTTGTTTATTAAATTGAATGGATGTAATGAATAAATCATCAATCAACATTGTTAAAAAAAATATATAAATTAGTTAATTAATTTTAGAGAAAGTAATTTAAAATCAAAGAAATAAATAAAAAAGATTAATTAATTGATTGATTGATAAATAGTATATAACAAGAAGAAGAAGAAGATATATAGGAATTATATAAACAACAGTTTGAAAATCTCTTTTTATGAAACTATAAATTAATTTTGCTTCAACTAATTTATTGTAGAAATCCTTTCATTTAAATACATTTAATTTTATTTAACAGTAGAAATTCTTTGACCAAAGGATTGGAGAAAAAAGACAGTTTGAATTAAATTTACAAACCTTAAATTAAGGCTGCTCCGTTAAATTTAGGCAATTCTTCATCCAAGTATTTTTTCTCTTTTTCTTTCTTTCTTTGTTTGTTTGTTTCTTTTCCTCAAACAAAAAAGTTTGAATTTGATTGTTTGATTGATGTTTAAATTTTAATTTTATTCACAAATTATCAATCAATCAATTCATCTATTTTGTATTATTTTTATTATAAATATTAAGATATTTCTAATAAGTTTCATAATTTATTTCATAGGAATTCATTGGCTAACAACTAAGTACCTGTATTTGCTTACGCTAATTCATAATCTAAATTTTACTAAACTGAGCCTAATTTCAATTAAAAACCAAGTAAAAAATCATTTGCGATAATAAAGCCAGCTCAAAAATCTTAACTTAAGCCTATTGAAGATTTAATTATGAATGAAAACATGTCCAGTTAAAATCAAGTCAGTAGAAAATACTTCTTTAATAATTCTACTAATTAAAATACTAATTTATTTGGATCCTAAACCAATTTAAAGTGGTCTTCTTTGACTCCTAAGCAGGCTTTTAATTCTAGCAACACATTCAGCAAAAGCAAGAAAAAAGAAGAGCTAATCTCAACTTAAAGTAAAATATTTAATTATAACTACCCTAGATATTATCATCAATTTTTGTTTGTTACACTTAATTAATTTGTTTTTTTAAAATAGAAAAAAGTAAAGTTAACAGTGTTGGCTCTAAAAAGAGCTTGAACTTAGAAAGGGAAATTAATTTAGAAAATGATGAATATGACTATGAAATGTAGTATGAAGATCCATTAGAATAGTCTGGTTAATCATTCAAAAATCCAGAATAACTTTACAATTATGAAATAGAAATAGAGGCTCCTCTTTCTTCTTCTCAATTCTCTAAAAAAAAAGTATTAACATAGGTAGATGAAGAAAGTTCTTAATAAGTGAAAAATCCCCAATCTTAAAAGGAGCTAAAAGAAGATAATTTATTTGATTAAAAATCTGAAATAAGTATTTATTAGACAAAGGACTCATTCAAAAAGGATGACAAAAGTAAAGAAGAAGATAAATTATTTTAAAAGTTCAACCCCTTCTCAATTCAACAGTCTAATTATGTAGACGGAAACAGAAAAAGCAATTAAAATTTTGAGCTTGAAGTTATTTAAGAGTAGAATAAAGAAGATGAAATCAAGGAAGTTCCTGCTGATCTTCTCTAGCAAGTTTAAAAAATAAGTGAAGCACGTCCTAAAACTTCTGAAGGTGGTCATCGTATTAGGAGATTAAAATACGCTTAATAAAAAGAAAAATAAAACGAAGTAAATAATTTTTCTTATTAATTTTCATTAAATTATTTTCCTAAATTCATTTTTTTTAAAATTAATTTTCATGTTAACTTACATTAAAATAATTTATAACAATAGGAACAATAATAACAATAACAATAAGCAGCAAATAATAACTCTAAAGAATAAAATTAAAATAGTACTTTAGTTAAAAATTAGATAAATAAGAGTGAAGAAAACAAAAATAACAAAGAAGAGGTTAAATAAGCATCAAATATTCCTTCAAGAAGAAAGAATTAAAGTAATGAAAATGAAATGTATGACTTGATTGAAAATTCACCAAAATAGCTTGACTTCTCTCCTCTTAAAAGTAATTTTCTTAATAAAATCAATGTATTGATTGTTAATTTATTTAAATTTAAAATTTAGCAAGCAAAGAAAATAATGAAAAAGATGATTACAGTAACAATGAATATGAGGAAGAATTTGATGATTTAGAAAACGAGGAACTCTCATCTAAGTTGTATAATAAAAATTAATTTTTTAGATCTTAAGCAGAGTTTTACAGACCAAATTATAATGATAATGATCAAAATTATAACTCTACTCAATATGGTGAAAATGCTTTCAAAGGATTTAATTATTCTGAAGCAAAGAAAAAAAGTATGATTAATTTCAGAAAAACTACAAATGAAGCAGGCTTCTTCAACAATGATTAAGATATTGTCCAGGCTCCTTAATAGCAACCAAGAATTTATAATTTCTTTAAAAAAAATAAAGAATAATCTTACAAATAAAATGTGGCTCCTAATGGTGACATTCCTATTGAAGTCTATGTACAAGAAGATGATGTGTAAATAGCATTTAATTTTCATGAATACATTTTTTGTTTAAATTAATTTTATTGATTTAATTTAACTTTAAAAAAAAATAGTGAATATATCTACTAAGAAAATTCTCAAAGGAAAAAAGTATTTTTGAAAAAGAAAACTATTGATACTAGCGATGGCCACAAGATTATTATCAGACATAATAAAAGTGCTGCTGGGCTAAAAAGAGTCTCAAAATTACAAGAAAATATTGCAACAGAAGATACAAGTTAACAAAAATAAGAATAGTTCATACAATAGTAATAATAACAATAGTAACAGTAACAACCTGATAATAAATAAATTGAGCCTTAAGATGACGTTGTAGAAAGAATAGTTTTACCTTTTAAGACTGGACTGGATAACGAATTCATAAACTTATTTGCCTAAGCCTAATTCTGAGAAGGAAGAAACAGTTTAAAGTTCAAAAATATAATATTAAGTTAAGTTTAAAGTAACAATTGAAATAAATAATATTATTAATCAAATCTATTAAAAATTAATTCTTAATTCAAATAAATTATCTTTCAAAAACTAATCAATTTAATTCAAAAATTTCATAAAACAATAATAAATAAATATTCTTAATCTCTTCAATCAATATCAGCAAATTAATTACAACTATCCTTAAAAGAGTTGTTGAGAAATATCTCAAAAAATGGTTGAGGGATAGAAGACAAACAAGCATGATGCCAAACTTTTAAAACTTAATTATTTAACCTACTCTTATCACAAATAATTCTATAAACTGGCAGCCAAATAATTCTTCACTATCTAAAAACCTACCCATCTACCTATTTTCTTATCTTCCTAACTTAATAATGAACCAAATAACTTTACTTAATAAATAACTAGAAAAATTTCCATTTACTCTAAATGAGATCTATCATCTGATTGTGATTAGAAAGTAAGTAAATTGTCTATAAACAAACAGATCATTAATTTGTTAATGATTATAAACCAACCAACTAATCAATCAATAAATCAAACTAATTTAACTATCTCCCAATAAATCATTTTATTTATTAATATTTCTTATTACACTAAGTTGAATTTTTATTTTTTGAGAACCAAATTTATAATAATCAGCTATAATTTAATTGCATCTTAATCTTTATTTCTTATGTATTGCATTAATAAATTCAATTTACCTACAAACTAAAACATTTGAAAAGATTTCTCATTTTATTTCTATAATTACTATTATTTTTTGTTAATTATTACCTGGCTAAAACATGATAAACACAAATAACTCGATATTTCTTTTAGTTTTTTTATCTAAAAAAAATGAAATATATTTAATTATTAAAAAATCAAGAGTTAAAGAATACTTTAAAATTATCAAATTTACTAATATAAAATAAAAATGACATATTTTATCAATTTTAATATTTAAAAAACAACGAAACTGTAAAATGAATATTTTCATTTGTAAATAAATTTAAATTTATTAACAATCTAAAATAAATAAATCATCAATTTTTGGAGAAATAGTTATTGATTTATTCCTAAAATATAAGTAGTGATTAATAGAAGTAATATCTCAAAAATCATTTAAAAAAATATTTGCTTTAAAAGCTTAAAGAGGAATTAATGTTGGGTATATAAGTACAAATTTTATAAAGTAAGATGCCAAATGCTTTATATAAAATAGATTGTGGATTTTGAATGGATTTAATTATGTAAATAAAAACTGTTTGTTTCAAAGAATACTAAAAGGGAGGGGATAATTATTTTTTAAAAGTATTAAGCAAGAAATTACAGATGGCATTTTGGATGCTTAAAGGATAAATTATATATAACAAATTTGGATAATAGGGGGTGTTTTTTTGTTTGTTATTAAAAATAGGATGAATGGTAGTTAAAATTAATTATAAATAATAAAACTTGAAAAACAAAAACGTTCGTTTTTTCATTCATTTTGTTGTTGACCATCATCTTCTACCATCATATCATCGTCATTTTGCTCGTCTTATTCCTAATTTTCATTTTCATCATTATTTTATCTTTATAAAAAATTATTTTGAATTAGTTTTTATTTCCATTTTTCAATTAAAATTACCCTGAATTTTCCTAATATTAATTGCTGTAATCTTGTCCTTGGTCATTATCATAATCATCTTAATCCTAAGAATTTTCATTATCAAAGTTTTCTTGTTCACCATGCTAGTCTTCTTCTTAAGAATTATTCATTTCTTCATCCAATTATTCATTTTCTTAATCATTTTTAATTTCAGTTTCTTACTAATTCTGTTATTGTTATTCTGCGTTACTTTGGGTGATAAACTGAATCTATCCAGCTGAGTTTTTATTTTAACCAGCATCTGCTTATTAATTTTACAAATTGGCTCCAGATTATTGCTATTATTATTATTACTACTACTACTACTACTATTGTTATTGTTACTACTACTATACAGCTGGGATAGAAGGTCTTTGTTAAGGTTATTAAAGTTATTGCAATTTTTGTTTTTCTTGAGCTTCTTTTAATGCTTTAACTCTCTTGAAATCTAATGGTTTTAATAATGGATGAACTTCATTTACAACAATAAGATTATTCATCAATGCAATTCTCTAAGCAATGTCTTCTTCAATTTCCAAATATTATATATCTGTAAAACCTTCTTCTTTAGTTGGTATAACGAAATTCTCTTAGAGATTTCTGAAACTCTCCAGACATAATTTAGGATCCATTTAGCATTAATTCAATATCTTTCTTTCTCTTTTAAGCATACGCTTGCCCTAATCATTTTCACTAACAACTATTACAAAGGCTTTTCTGACAAAATTTTTAAAAATTTTCAATTTTTTTAAACGAGCCTTTAGTAGAACGTTGCATTAATCAATAAGTACACTTCTTTTCTACAATCTAGCTATTAATTTCATGCTTTTCTCCATGATGTGATTACATATCTCCATGAGCAAAGTTAAACTTAAAAAAACCAACAAATTAAAATTAATTAAATTGTTAAAAAATAAATTTACTTTTAATTAAGCTATGAAATCTAAACATTGTTTACAATATGTTCAAATATTTCAAAAGATCCTAGTAATATCATATCTTAATTTTTTTTAACCTTATTTTGACAAAATATTTATCATAAAAATAAAGGCTAAGGATCAATAATTAATAATTAACACAAAATGTTATTGCTAAATTTTACATATTATTAAGCATAAGTTGTCTTTCCAGAAGCAGGTAATCCAACCATGAATATTGCTTCATACTATTCAAGCGTTTAAACTATTTAAATATAAATTTTATTATTAATTGTAAAGTAAAATATTAGCTTTCATAATAATTCAAGCTTTCTTTTAAAAATTTAAAAAACACTTCATTTAATTTCATTTTAAGATTTATTCATTTTATTAAGTTTATTTTTTTACTTTTTATTCTTTTTTTATTACGAATTCTAACTTTTTAGATGAAATAATACATTCTTAACCATTTTTCCTTCATTTATTTGCTTTAAATGAACAAATAGTAAAGAAATTTTAAGTAGGTTGATAAGATTTATTTAATAAATATAATGAAAGAGCTTAATAGAAATTACTTTATTCATATTCTTTTTAACTATCTAATGCTAGGTGAATAAAATTGTATTAAGATATTTTAATTTCTTCTTTGCTAACAAGATTTTAAGCGTTTGGAATAGAAACTTTAGCTGCCTCTTATGGGTATGGTTATTGATGGATATAGGGTTGCTATGGGTACTATTGATGAACATAAGGTTATTATTGTTATTAGTAAGTTGTTTATTATCCATAGACATAAGGATTTTATGCAGCTACAGTAGGTACACCAACTGTGGGAATAGGTTATTGAGGGTGATGACCTACAAATTGATTTTATACTGTAGTAGGTGGGACTACATATTATCCTGCAGGTAAATTTGTCTAAGGAGGAATAGTTGGAGCTATATAGGGATTTCCTGCTTATACTTAAGGTTATACGGGATAAGTTGTAAGTGGTTATTATGTCTATTGAGGAGTATTATGAATAGGCATAACAGTTCCTGGTTATATAACGTTCATACTTAAAGCTCCTTCAGGTTTAATAGGGTATAATTCATCTTAATTATTGCCAAAATTGAACATAATTTCAGCATTACGAATATTGACTGAAGGATAATATACTTTATCATTTTATTTGTTTGATATTCTGTAAGCAATTCCCTAAAATTGACCATTTTTATAAAAGGAAAAACTTTTACTTTGACCTTCTAAATCGATACAACAGCGAATAACATCCCCGGGTCCAAAAGTTTCACCATATTTTTTATAATTACCAGTATAATATCTAGTTCCTGTATTCTCATATCCACAGCTATCATGATCAACACCTAAAGCTATATTGATTGTTAAAAAAAGAATTAAATTTTGAAAGAACCCTTTTCATTAAATAAAATAAGAGAAAAACAAAACAAACCTGTTGATGATTTAGCATATTATGTAGACCACCCTACTCTAATTAAATTTTTAGAATCTTTCAAACTGTCATTCATAACTAATATTTTTTATTCACAATCAAAATTAATAATTTTTTTCAATTCTGAAAATTTATTTTTATCATTTACGTTAGTTTTTAGCTAAAGCATTAAATCCTTTGAATTCTTCTGGATCTAAGTAGCGAATAATTTTAATTTCAAACATAAAACGGCCACTCTTTATACCATAATTAGTCTTTGCCTCTATTTTTTAAAAGAAAAAATCATTCTAATCAAAAATATTATTTGAAATTCTTCAATTTGAAATATTTTTTAAAATGTAGCAAATTTACACTTCATTAAAAGCTAAAATCCTGGGCTTTAGCATGTTTTAACAACATTTCCTTCTTCATTTATGCTTAACTCAAAATCTGATTTATAAATGGACAATCTACAATTTTTGGAAGTAGCGTCTATCATTTTCTACTTAATTTTGATTGTGTATGTTTAATATATAATTAAAAGCTATTTAATTTAGAAAAGTCTTAATAATTATCATATATCTGATAATATAACTAAAACATCTATTTTCAAGCAAAAATATCTTCAATTTTTAAAATAGTAGTTTCTACATTTTAATTTATTATTAAAATTCTTTCTACTAATTTTTAATAGATATTTCAATTAATTATTTATTTTATTACTTAAGTTAAACATTCTATTTTATAAATTTTATTCTATTTCGTTTCTCTTTTTAAAAAATAAAATATTTGTATTCTTATTTGAAGTCTTTTAATATTTTTAAATATTTGTTAAGTAACTTCATAGAAACTTTTTAATAATCATAACAAAGACTTTAATATTTTATTAATAAGTAAAGAGAAAAGTAAGATAATTTTATAATGGGGAATAGATATATGGTCAATAGTCTTTGTACATAAATCTTCATATAAATATTTATATATGAAAGATAAATCTATTTTTCTATGACTTAAGACTTGTAGCTTTTTTTTGGATTTTTTACTTGAACATTTAATTAATTCAAAACTACATATTTTTACCAAATTAAAAATTTAACATCTTTAATAGCTTTTAGATTAAAAATATATTAATAAAAGTATCAATTACATTACAAAATAGTTAAAGATGATGTCATGTTGAAAAAAAAAGAAGATAGTGTTTTCAAATTTATTAGTAGAAGAGATATAAACCTTATTTATGGTATAAGAATATAAAAAGATGCTTTCATAAATCAATTAAATGAATTTTTCTTTTTCCTTCCATATTAAGACAAAATATAATTAAAAACACAAAAATAAATAAAAATTTAAAGTTTTTATGTTTTTTAAATCATTATTATCTGTTAATTAAAAAAATATCAAGTAATAATTTGATAAATTTAACTGTTTTACTGATTCATTTAAAAAATAATTTAATAAATTAAATAGATACAAATAATAACAATTTTATAGATAGAATTTATAGTGCTTTTCAAATATGGTATTAAATTACAGATAGATTTCTAAATTTATTATTATTTAAAAGTAAAGTTAGATTGAACAGGAATAAAATTAAATTTAATTAAAATTAATTTTTTTTGATTCACAACAACAAATGAACTTAAATATTTTACTTTTAAATTATTTTTTGAAACTACCTATCTTATTTAATAAATAAATAGTTTTCCTTAGTGTAAAAATAAACAAAAGAATAACTATAAAAATTAACTTTTTAAAGTTTGATTAAAAATTTACTACAAAAAAAAAGCAAATATCATTTAATAAGCACTACTTTTTACAATGGAATTAAGAGGTTATTTTATTCATAAATTGAATTGATATTTCACAGATTTTTTTCTTTAAAAAATAACTCAAAATAAATTAAATATTGCCATTAATTTTTTTATTTTTAATTATAAAAATATTTTCTATTTTTATTAATTTTTTGTTTATTAATCTATGTTGAGATTCATTCTTTAGTTTTATTTTTATTTTAAATCTAATGGATATAAGTTTTTATGAAAGAAATAATAAAAAAATGATTTCTGAGACAGATTTTATTGTTATTAATCATATTTTCCAAAGAATAATAAGGCAAAAAAAAAATTAACAATTGTTGAATTTTCTTAATATTAAAAGTTAAGCTTGCATTTTTACTCACAATCCAAAATAGATATAAAAATTCCACACATGAATTGAACAATTTTCTTAATACATGAATATTTACTTCATGCTTAAACGAACATATTGAAAATAACTTCATGCCTTGCAATCTACCATAAATATTTTAAATAAGTTAAGGAATGGGTTGAAAGGAGAGGTAACTCTAACTTTTTTACTTACTTCCATATTGCAATTCTTTAAAAGATCATCGAATTCTTTTTCATATGTGATGTTTCCGAAATCAATAGTTGTCAAATATTTAATAAGAGGTTTCATCTTTTCAAAAAGAGGATTTTTCTTTTAGTGAAGGGTGAGTAAGAAGATGATTCTTCCATTCTTTTTAACTAATTATTTAGCTAATTCAATTGCTTTTTCTCTTTCAGGCATCAACATAAAAGAGAAGCTAAATAAAACAATATCAAATTGTCCTTCTTTCTTGGCATCAAGCTCATAAAAGTTTTGCAATCTGATTTCTACATTTTTCTTATCTTTGAAAAGCTATTAAGCAGCCTTGACATAGTTTTCGTCAATATCTACACCAAGAATCTTTGCATTTTAAGGGAACTTTGATGCAATTTTGTATAATGGCAATCCAGTTCCAATACCTATATCAAGAATACTATCAAGAGAAACGTCTTTCTTTTATTCTTCTTTCTTCAAGTAGTCTGCTAAATATGAGTGAGTTACTACAGTAAGCACTCTGCTAATAAATAAGTTGTAAATCCAAACTGGAATAATTTACAAAATTTCTTTAAATTTAGCTATTAAACCCATTTTTACTTTCCTAATTATTTTAATTTACTAAAATTTTTTGTAATCTTAAATATCTTTTTTTAGATATATCATTTAGAACTAAAATCAAAATGATAAATTGATAAATCTTCAATTGTTCCAACCTTAGCCCAAAATTGTTAATAAACATTATAAAAGCTTTAAAATATCTAAAAAAAATTAGGATATCATTTAATGACAATTTAATATTTTCAAATAAAACCAAAAAATTATTAAACAATTAAAAAAATTGTTTAAACAAACTAATTCAGAAAATTTCCATTTTTGAGAACAAAATAAAAAGGTTTAGTATTCATTTTAGAGTTTTTAATCAAAAATACCTTTTAAAATGGCTTATATTTTTTAATCATTCTAAATATTACTAATAAAAAAATAAGTAGAATATTTTCAGACTTTTATTTTTAATAGATTTTTATCTTCATTTTTATTTAAATTGTGAAATTACCATCTTTTTTCTACTCTATTTTATTTTTTGGAGCACAATTCAAAAAAAATAAAATAAATGTCATTAATCTTTGAAAGGAAATTTGACTTAATAAAAAATAAATATATTGCTACTAATTTCAAACATTGTTTTTCAAATTATAAAAAAATATTTTATCTAAAATGTAATTTAAATACTTAAATAAGGTTTAGTATAAATCATTTATTGAAAAATTAAGGGAATAAATATATTGAGGACAATAAATTATTTCGAGAGGATTTATTGACTAAAATTTTTTTCTATGGTTACAATTTCTAAAACTCGTACGCTTTTCCGTTCTTAGTTGATAAATCATTAGAACTCTCAGTGATAAGTATACAAGTAAGTAATTTCAAGATAACTTAAGAAAATATTTTATTAATTGATTATCTAGGATTCTTCTCAACATTTTAATTGGTTATATATAATAAATCGAAATTTTATTTTTTCTATGCAGAAAATTGTCTAGAATATTGTGATTAATCAATTTCAAAAATATTAATTTAATTATTTTTCCCACAAAAATAAATAGTAATAATTAGCTTACTATTGTGAAAAATTAACTAAAAAAATAAGAGATAGTTTCAAATGAGCGAAAAATAAAATATTATGTAAAAATTAGACATCTTTGGATCACCATTTTATCAAAAAATCAATTAAGATAATTACAAAAAGAATACGACTCTGGGAGGATTGTTTTCTATATTACTTGTTTCATTTTCAATAGCATATTTTACTTATTTAGTTATTTAAATCAAATCTGGCTAAACAACTCCTAAATTTCTTTAATATGATGAGTCTACAGACTAACCGATTGACTTCGATATATCCTCAAATGAATTATTTGTTTATTATTAAAATAATACAAATAACTTTCTAGAATATGAAAAAGAGAATAAAATATAATTCTTTGATGTTACATTATTTTATGGAGATAAGATAAACTCAAGATAGATCATAATTAATTCTTAATATGACAATAATAAATTATCCTTTGGAAATTTATAAAATTATAGTAAATTATCACTCTAAAGTAATCCAAAACACTTTAGTTATGGAAAATTTGTTACAATAAATATTGCCCCATGCTCAGAAAAATATCTTAGAAACTTAGAATTTAGATGTGCTACTTAGAAGGAAGTAGATAACTTATTATCTAGTGATATGTTTTTTGCTTCTTTTCTTATTAATTAAACGATTTTTTCTAAAATGAATTAACAAACATTTGAAAGACTTTTCACTACATTTAATAATCCAATTAAATTAAATAAATAGCAGCTTACTTTAACAAGATTAAGTATAGAGGATGTAACAATAAAAAATGGGTTGTTTTAATAATCTACATAAAATTACAAATAAATTTATTAGTTAGATTAATAAGATCTAATTTATAGCTAAGACGAAGAATAAAAATATTCAGAAATTGTTTTCTATATTGATAATTAAGTTAGATACATCTAAATACAATATGCATAAATTTTAGAAGTGCTAGCTTAAGCTTGGGCAATAACATCCATATTATATTTATCCAGATATATTTTTCTTAAATTTTCATTAAAAGCTTTAGCTTAAGATATCTCAAGTACCTACCTAGCTAAAATATTTTTACAAAACAACTGCTTTAAAGCTTTAGGGGGGAATTGAGAACATATAATAAGACTGTTCGAATTTAAATGTTTATTAAACAGCTTAATTAGTAGCAAAGTAGAATGAAAAAATTGAATCAAATAATAATTATTTTTAAATCTCAAGATCTTAAAAGTAAATATTAATGAATTTTTTAGTGAAGTTTTTGAAATTAAATTAATTTTTATCATAAAATATTTTTCTTATTTCTGAAACTTTTTAATTTATGATAAAAGGTGGAAGACATTTTTATTACCCAAAATTTGTTTAAGAAGGAAGAAAAACTTAGATGAAAAGTAGAAGATATTAAATAGAATAAAAAGATAAACCAACAAAGATTTGTGCTTTTTCGAAATGCAAAAAGAGTTTCTAAGATTACAAATAGCTATAAAGCTATTGCTAACGCCTGAGTAATATGCTGCAATACAAATGTGTGGTTGTGATTTATTAGAAACAGAGTAAAATTTGGACTAAGATTAATGTAAAAACCCTGCTAAAAAAGATTGTTCAAATGAAAAACTAGAAAATGATAGCAAAAATTCAAATTTGAGTAATTCTGACATTTAAAGTCCTATAAATAGCTATGAAATCTCTGATTTTGAAGCAAATAACTCAAATTAAAAAGAATAAAATCACTTAGAGTTGATAGAGAAAGTGGACAGAGATCCTGAATTCAGATAAAAGTGTTTGTAAAATTTTATAAGTGAAGTATTAGAAATTGGAGATAGCTCGTGCTCTTTGTTAAATTAAAGAATACTAAATTCTATAATAGGAGTTTAATTTTATAATTTTAATTTAAGAGAAAATGCTAATTAAAGTAGCTAGTAGGAGTAACCATATATTTAATATTAACAAAATGACAATATAAATATGAAATTTTGATGTTTTTTTTTGTTTCATATTTATTTATTTTGTTATTTATCATGAATGTAACAACAATCTCCATTTAAAATTAATAGCAACAAAAACAAAATATTAAATTTTGTTTTAGAAATTTAAGAAATCAAAATTTATCAAGAAAAAAATTCCAACAAAGATATAATTTTTTTTCTTTACAGAAAACATTTAGGAATAAAAAAAAGTAATTAATGAGATTCAAAAATGATTTATTCAATTCTACTATTTTGAACCATATAAATTTAAAAATCAATTTCAGGAATATTTAAAGATGCATCATAATTAAATTTGGTATCAATTATTTATATAAAAATTAAGGATATTGAATATTTTGGTGCAAAAAATAATTTAAATGTATTTATTTATTAAAATTAGTATGCTTACACTCTCTAAAGCTTTTATTTTTCTCAATTAAGTTGATCAAATGATTTGATCTTACATCTTAATCATATTTATCAATTACTAATTTTACCATTATGAAGAAAGTATTTTTATCAATTGATTCAAGAATTGCTAAGGTTCTTTAAAATAGTTAAATCGGTCATAATATATCCATATTTTTATTTTTTCTCTTTCAAAATTTGTTAAAAATTAGATCTCTTTATTCCTCTTTATTCATTTTTAGGATGAATAATTTTTAAATATTAATTTAATTCTTTACCACAAATAATTAATTAGCTCATTATGATTTTGTTTTACAAATTATTTATTTCAATGATTTGGGAAGATAAACTAATTTTTTAATTTTCTTTTTTAATGATTAATCTAATATTGGCCATCAAAAATAATCAAACATATATATATGTTTTTATTGTGATGATTTTTCGTTAAGAAGATAAATCAATAATTTATTTTTTTTTAATTATAATTAATCTTAAAAAAATTAACTTTTGAAATAAGTCAAATATGATGTAAAAATTAGATATCTTTGGATCACCATTTTATCAAAAAATAAATTAAGACAATTACAAGAAGAAAACTACACTGGGAGGAATCTTTTCTATATTGCTGATTTCTTTTTCAATATCATATTTTATTTTTTTAGTTGTTTAAATTAATTCTGGCTAAACAACTCCTAAATTTCTTTAATGCGATGAGTCTACTGATGAACCTATGGATTTTGATATTTACTCAAATGAATTATTTCTTGGATTCATTAATAACCAATATGATATTATTTAGTATGAAAAAGAGAATAAAATATAATTTTTTGATGTTATATTAGATTATGGAGATGTCAGCTATGAAAAATAATAGATCATAATTAATTCTTAGCCTGTTGATAACATTCTATCGTTTGGGAATTTACAAAACAATACTAAATTATCATTCTAAAGTAATCCGAATTTTTATCTTTATGGAAAAATACTTACAATACATGTAGCTCCGTGCTCAGGAAATTTTCTAAGAAACTTAGAATCTAGATGTGCTACTTAAAAGGAAATAGAAAACTTAATATCTAGTGATATTACAGTTTTTTTGTATGTCCTTCAAAATAGTTTTTCTAAAAAGAAATAGCAAGCATTCAAAAAATTATTCACTGTAATGACTAATTAAATAAATTTTAATTAAACATAAATTAGTTTAGCAAGATTAAGTATTGAGGATGTAACTATTAAAAATGGATTATTTAAATAATCTACGTAAAATTACAAATAAATTTATTAGTTAGATCAATAAAATCTAATTTAAAGCTTAGATAAATAACCAAAATATGCAGAAATTACTTTCTATATTGATAATTAAGTAAGATACATCTAAATAGAATATGCATAAATTTTAGAAGTGTTGGCTTAAGTTTGGGCAATAACTTCCATATTATATTTGTGCAGATATATTTTTCTTAAATTTTCATTAAAATATTTAGCTTAAGATTTCTCAAGCACCTAGCTTAAATATTTTTACAAAAAAACTGCTTTGAAGCTTTAGGAAGAAAATGAAGAAGTAATATAAGACTATTCAAATTTAAATGTTCATTAAACAGCTTTATTTGTAGCAAAATAAAATGAAAAAATTGAATAAAATAATAATTATTTTTAAATCTCAAGATCTTAAAAGTAATTCTAAATTTATTATTTCCTGAAATAAAATTAAATTAATTTTTAACATAATTAAAATTCAAAATATTTTTCTAATTTCTAACACTTTTTAATTTATGATAAAAGGTGGAAGACATTTTTATTACCCAAAATCTGTTTAAGAAGTAAGAAAAATTTAGATGAGAAATAAAAGATGTTAAATAGACTAGAAAGCTAAGCTAACAAAGATTTGTGCTTTTTCGAAATGCAAAAAGAGTTTCTAAGATTAAAAATAGCTGTTAAACTATTGCTAACACCTGAGTAATATTCTGCAATTCTAATGTGTGGTTGTGAATTATTAGATACAGAGTAGAGTTCTGACTAAGATTAAAGTAAAAACTCTGCTAAGAAAGATTGTTCAAATGAAAAACTAGAAAATTTTGACTGCAAATTTTCAAATTTTAGTAATTCTAGCATTGAAGACCCTATAAATAGTTATTCAATATAAGATTTTGAAGCATAAAATTCAAATTAATAGGAATAAAATCACTTAGAGTTGATAGAGAAAGTGGATAGAGACCCTGAATTCAGATAAAAGTGTTTGTAAAATTTTATAAGTGAAGTATTAGAAATTGGAGATAGCTCGTGCTCTTTGTTAAATCAAAGAATATTAAATTCTATGATAGGAGTATAATTTTAAGATTTTAATTTAAAAGAAAATGTTAATAATTGTATCCAGAAGGAATACCCAAATATGTAATATTAACCAAATAACAATTAAAATATATCTGTGAAAGGATAACCCAATTCAAATTAATAGAAAGAGTGAAATCCCTTATAAAAATCTAATGGTTTGAATCACTAATGTTTTTAATGGATTAAGAATATTGTTAAAATTGATAAAAAATTATGAAAATTAGTATTTTTGTTATGGAATTTAATTCAAAATATATAAAATTTAAATTTATTTTAAAAA